>CABHPP010119649.1:15148-40767 GCA_902168425.1 Peromyscus attwateri
ACACACACACACACATAGACACAGACTCACAGAGACATCTACACTCATATACATGTATACCTGATACACACACACACACACACACACACACACACACACACACACACACAATCTGTGGGTTCCAAATCCCAGCAGCCTTTGCTCCAGCCTGCAGTACTGAAAGTCTCACCCACACGTCCCCTCCCCCATAAGCTCTTTCCTCCCCTGCTCTAGCACCAGCAAACAGGAAGAGGGCAGGCGCAAACATCCCAGGAACACTAAGATGACCTTCTTGAAAAGAAACTGGTTGGTGCCACAGCGCAGGGCCGCTTGCTTTTGTGTGGCAGATACATTCTGGCAGTGTCCTGGTCTGCATTAGGTCCACGGTTAAAGCAGGGGGATTTTCTAAGTCCCTCCTCCAAACATATCTCTGCCGGGCCTGGCAAGCCTGGTCACTGTCAGCAGAGACAATTGGTTCTGGGACTGGAAGACAGGAGAGCAGTGGGTAGTCTGTGAACTGGAGCCTTGAGCTCCATCTCCGCAGTGAGTGCGTCTCTGCCTCTGCTTCGTCATTTCAGGGAGGCCAGCAGGGAAGAGTGGGGACAGGAGAAGGGGGAAGGCAGGGAAGGAGGAAAAAAAAAAAAACCCACCAGCCCGTCTGGCATTAGTTCAGAAAGCTCTCCAACTCACACATCTGGTTCTTATATTTCAAAGTTAATTAGTCATATTGAGGCTGTCTGAAGATAAATTTATCATCCAGAAAAAACACAAACAGTTTGAAAAATGAAAGGAAGTGAGGTGACATGCCTTGACGTTTAAATAAATCATTTTAACATGATTAAAAAACTTGTCCTGTCTGACACCCAGCACTTGGGTACTTTGTAAAGAATTTTTCCCCCTTCTTTTTCTTTCTTTTTTTTTTTTTTTTTCTCTCTTTTTTTTTTTTTTTTTTTTTTTTTTTTTTACAAAGACAAGCCCCTGTTTGGTCTACAAAAGCCTTTACCATTC
Organism: Peromyscus attwateri; assembly: GCA_902168425.1. Classification (NCBI taxonomy): domain Eukaryota; kingdom Metazoa; phylum Chordata; class Mammalia; order Rodentia; family Cricetidae; genus Peromyscus; species Peromyscus attwateri. The sequence continues at coordinate 16,136 of CABHPP010119649.1, forward strand.
AATTACTCAGTACAATCTTTGGCCAATTGCTTTTCTGAGTGACTAGCAGGGCGTACAGCCCACAGCTGGCCCCCACTCTCTGGGCTGGTAGCAGGGGATCGGGGTAGGCAGTGATTACCCCAGGGGGAAAACTCGGAGCGAACATTAAGGGCTTTGGGCAACCAGAGGGTTTTCCTGAGTGAGAGGAATAAGCTCCTAATGTTGCTCTCTGGGCCTTGGCTGATTGAGCAGGAAATCCATCCGCAGCCCAAGGAAGAAAGATCTTCCTGAAATGCCTGGACCAGATGTGTCCTGTTCCTGACACTTCCCTGGGCACATATGACAGCTTGGACTCTCGGGTTGGCAGAATCAGGATCGGGGCTTTCTCTGACTAAGCTATAGTGGGCAGGAGCTAGATGGGGTGGTAAAAAAAAAAATGGAAGACACCACAAGCTCTCCTGTGTTGGTTGTTCTAGGAGCAGATGGAAAAACCTGGAATCCAGCACTCTATGCATTCAGAAACACCATGGTCCAGTCGACTTACTCACTCATCCCTCCGTGCCCTGGGCTCTTTCTGGGCACCCTGTGTTATTCGCGAAGATCCCTGGCTCCTGTCCTGTGGAATGACTGACATTTCTTCCCAGTCCAGCTGCGCAGTGCGAGCAGGTCCCTTGGTAGTTGATGTGGTGGTGCTGGTGGTATGTGCAGGTGTCTTGATGTGGCGGAGAAGGTGGGGGCAGGCTGGGGCTTTCCCTAACTCCATCCAAGGGAAACTGGTCCTTGGGGGGGCATTTCTAGGTCCCTCCTGGCTTCTCCTTGGATTGTGTTCTCTGGGCAGGAGAGGTGTGACAGAATACAACATGAACGTTTTCTCCTATTAGCAATTTGGTCTCTTCAGTTTTGTTAATGGGATAACAAGAGGTGCTGGTTATGGTGCAAAAGCCTCATCATGTTGGTAATTTTCACTGTAACATGTTAGCAATCTGTCGCTGTTTGTTTCCAGCAATACTGGCACAAGCCTGCTTACATCAAGGGCTTTCATTTTCTCTCCACACCGCCAGACTGTTCTTTCTCTCTCTGGCTAGGTAGCTTCCCTTATTTTGAGCTGTCTCTGCCCATCTGGTTCTGCAGACTTCCATGTCTGCCTGCGTTTTTCCCTCTCACCTCCCTGACAACTACTTCTAAGTTGGCATCAGAGGGAAACACCATCTTTGGTGACCCGAAATGATGGGATTCCGGAGCTAGAAGCCCCAACTGTCATTACTAACGTCTGTCAGATAGAAGACATAGGTCAGGAGGAATAGGGCCTTGCCCTGGGTGTCGCAGTTTAGGCACAAGGTCAAGCTCCATGATTTCAAATCCATCATGTATTTCTATATGCACTAACAAAAAAAACGCGGGGGGGGGGGGCAATATCCTGGTGAAGTTAATGCCACAGAAAGGCTTTCTTTCACCAAGCTTTCCCCAGAAGCACCCTCTAGCCTAGTGGTTTTCTGGAGTGATGCTACAGTTTTAGGGGCCTGGCTCTGAAATCAGGAAGGAATCTTAGTGACTCCTGCTTGGCAGGATTTGGCTTCCTTCCATCATGGTCACTCGCTGTCTAGCACACAAGTCGGGGACATAAATACTGTTTGTGTTCCTGCTTGCTTCTAGACCCTGCACCCCTGTGCATCCCCAGGACCATTTCACCTTGTCCTGTGCATTGCCGGGGTAGCCAAGATGCCTTCTTGCTGGAGGCATTCCTCCCCACAGCTGGAATCCTGGTCTATGGAGGCTAAAGCCAGAAGAGCACTCCATCATGGCTGATTCTGAGTCAGAGGGACTAGGGTTTGAATCTCAGTCGCTGAATGGCCTCAGGACCTTCCTAGAAGGGAGCTATGGCCTTGGTTTCTTTAACTGTGAAGTGGGGATACTTCACAGTCTGTTCTTAGTGGGGAGGAGACCAATGTATGTAAAGGATGCAGCTTGCTAAAATGCAGTGAGGAAGTGTGCCATGAGCCAAACACGCAGCCCGTTACCCGTGAGTGGTGGGTGATGCAAGTCCATTCCCTGTCTTCAGAGCAGCGTAAGGTGAGGATGTCTGTACAGTCCTAGACAGTGTGGAGTCAAAAGGGGTTTGTTTTCACTGTGGGTCAAGAGGAATTTCTAGGAAAGAGGCATTTAGAGCATGAGATGAATATTCATATTTCTGAGGCAGGAAAAGAAGTGCTTGGACATGGGTGTTTGAAGAAGGCTATGCCAGGATTGTGCACGTTCTTTCTGTCAAAACCTTCCTACTAATTGCCCAATTTTTTTTTTATTGCTTCTGATGAAACTTCCTGCCGACTCCTCAATCTTAGAATGGTCTCATCACACTTTACAAAATAACTAGCACGGTTCACAGAGGCAGGCAAGTCGGAAACACAATCCTGGCAGGGGCTGGGTACCTCCTTAGAGTTGCCTCTCCACCCTGCCTCCTTCAAAACCTGCCATGGCTGACGGGGCCTAGTCCTCTTCTGTGTTTGTCCTTAAGGTACTCTGGCTGTGAGTTCTGCCTGCCTGGAGGCTTGCCTTTGAGTTTCCAGACTGTTGACTGTGTGTACACAAGTGTGTATTCACGTGTGTGTGTGTGTGTGTGTGTGTGTGTGTGTGTGTGTGTGTGTGCATGCTTACCATATCCTTCCATGGGCTCCAAGTCTCTGCTTTGAAAATTGGAGGTTTGAGGTTTGATGCCAGGCCATTTAGCCTCTGTGGGCCTCAGTTTCCATCCACAGCCCTTCCTGGGCCCAGCTCATTCTGAACGCGGCACCTCTGTAGAGGACTGTCCAGAGCACATAATCTGAGGTGTTTCTCCCATGACTCTACCTCTTTGTAAAACTGTTAACCCTCATTAGGAAGCTAAACTGCCCTGCTTGTTTATTTCTTCTTCTGGAGCTTGAGGAAGGGGAGGGCAGGGCCTTTCTCTCCCGGTGCCCCTCTGTCCTGAAGTACATGTGTGCTGTGCCCACCTGTTGGCTGAATATGGAAGCCTGTGAGGAATGGTCATTGACAGATTCCTCTGCCTGCCTCATCGGCTTTCTGTAAAGGTCACTAATGGCAGCTATGGAAGTAATTTGAAAATGTGCAAAGAAATATGCCAAGTGTAAGCTATTAACATTCCTCTCCCACGGGAGGCAGGAGACGTTTCTTTGCCAAAATATCTCAGTAGCCTTGAGGTTGAGTCTGTCAGAAACTGGACCCCTCCCAGGTGTCTCTCTCCCACCTACACAGGGACCCTTTAAACCAGAGCCCAGAGTCGCAGAGTACCTCGATTCTGTTTTCTTCTGATTCTTTTGTGTCTATTGCTAGATGTTGGGCTGGGAGACCGTGGGGTACAAAGGCTTCACTGGGTCTCTGTCCCCGGGCAAGTCATACTCTGGGCCAAGGCTGCCTTGTAAACTATATTTTAATGTAGGTGCTCCTGGGAACAGGCCTGGCAAGTTTAGGTGCTGATGCAGTGGGGAGGGAGGAGTGATTTGCCCCGAAAAGACCGGGAGCTGACAGAGAACCACTTGGAAGAGGAGGTTCACCCTTCTAGGAGTGGGATGGGGTTTCCTAGAATGGTACACTCCTCCAATTTACTGTTCTCTCTCTCTCTCTCTCTCTCTCTCTCTCTCTCTCTCTCTCTCTCTCTCTCTCACACACACACACACACACACACACACACCATTTCTCACAGGTGACCTTTTAGGCAGTGTTTTGGATTACCTCTAACACACACACACACACAAAACTTGGAAATGTTTAAAACTTAAAACTCATAAACTCATCCTTTGTTTTATGTATGCAACAGCACTATAGTAGAGTATAATAGGGTGATTTCGTACAGATCTAAACACAGGGAGATTTCAGGTTGAAAAACTGCCCTCCCTAAACACACAGAACCAAACCCCGCTTTTCCTAAGCAGGTTAGTGTGACTGATAGATGTACTCTGATCACTCGTGTTTAAGTTCTAGTGCCCTGATGGTCAATGGAATGACAATGGAAACCTAACTTTGACACCATCAAAAGAACACAAGTGGGATTCTTACGGGAGGCAAAAATAATTCTTTTTGCTTTGATACTCAAAAAGTTGAATCCACGTATCCACAACAAAATAGAAAAAAAAAAAAACTATGACAGAGTTGAAATTAGAAAAAAAAAAGCTTTATGTCGTCTTTCATGACTCATGTGCCTTTTTGCCTGCGTTCCATCCTTCTTCAACTAACATTGCCCTTTCATGGTCTCCTTCATTTTCTTTTTTTTTTTTTTGTTTGTTTGTTTTATTTTGTTTTTCAAAACAGGGTTTCTCTGTGTAGTTTTGGTGCCTGTCCTGGATCTCTCTCTATAGACCAGGCTGGCCTTGAACTTACAGAGGTCTACCTGGCTCTGCCTCCCGAGTGCTGGGATTAAAGGCATGTGCCACCGCCGCCTGGCTCTTGGTCTCCTTTGTAAATGTTATCCTATGCCCACACTTTATACATTTATACATTTTATAGGGTAGTATATGCAAATGAGGGAGAACATGTGATCTTTTTCTTTCTGAGTTGAGTCACCTTGCTTAATATTGGATTTTCCAGGTCCATCCACTTTTCGGCAAATTTCATGATCTCACTTACTTTATTAATAATATTCCATTGTGTGAGTGTGTGTGTGTGTGTGTGTGTGTGTGTGTGTGTGTGTGTTTTCAAGACAGGGTTTTTCTGTGTAGCCCTGGCTGTCCTGAAACTTGTTCTATAGACCAGGCTGGTCTTGAACTCAGAGACCCACCTGCCTCTGCCTTCTGAGTGCTGGCATTAAAGGTGTACATCATCACGTCTGGCTTATATATTTTTCTTTATTCATTTGCTGATGGTAAATAGAGCATCAATAAATGTGGGTGTGCAGTAGCCACTCTGCTAGGGCATGGAGCCCTCTGGGTATGTGTGCAGAAGTGAGATGGATGACCAGGTCACATGGCAGTTTTATTTGCATGCTTTTGAGGAACCTCTGTACTGATTTCCATAACGGCTTCATTAATTTGCACCCCCACCAACAGTGAGTAGAGGTTTCTCTTTCTCCACTTCCTCCCTGACATTTGATATTAGTTTTCTTGATGAAATGCTACGCTGTCTGAGGTCAAGGGTTATCTCAAAGTAGTTTTAATTTGCATGTCTCTGTTAACTCGGGATGCTGACTGCTTTATGAAGCGGTTCCTGGATGTTTGGGTTTCTTCTTTTGAAAACTACCTTCTCATTCTGTCAGCTTACTTGCTGACTGGCAGTTTTGCTTCCTTGGCATTTAATTTCTGCAGTTCCTTGAAAATTCTGGGTGCTAGTTCCCTTCTGTAGCTGGTAAAGGTTCTCTCCCATTCTGTGGGCTATCTGTGTGCCCTGATGATAGTTTTCTTCCGCTGCACAGAACCCTTTTAATTTCATGTAGGTCCATTCATTGATTCTTGGGGCTAGTTCCTATGAACTGGAGCTCTGTTTGGAAAGTTTTTGCTTATGCCAAAATATGAGTACCACTAGTCTAAAATGTAGCTACTTATATTTGTGGCTTTTGAGAAGGTCACAAGTCATTGTAACATCATAATTTTAACACCTCAAGAACTAGTTGGGGTTCTTTGTTGGGGATACTGCTGTCTTCATATGATGTATGCTACAACTTCATGATTTTTTGTTGTCCCAACCAATTCTCATGGCCTTGTTTCCTTCTAATGAGGATTAGCAAATATGGCCAGTTAGACACAGGCCAGAATTCAGGGTTCTAGGAGGCCTCCCCAGGGTTCTGAGGATGGTCAGGAGCTCCTGGCCCCTCTGCTTCCTTTATCATCATTGTCCTTTCTGCCTCCCACATGATCCATGTTCCTGACAGAACATTCCGACTTTCATGAAAACTGAGGCTTCTGTGGTAGTTTGAATGAAAATGCCCCCCACCCCCATCTCTGTGGGCTCTTATCTTTGAATGCTTTGTTCCTAGTTGGTGGAACTATTTTGGGAAGGATTAGGAGGTGTGACCTTGTTGGAGAAGGTGTGTCACTAGGGGTGGGCTATGAGGTTTCAAAAGCCCACAACAGGCACATTCCCTATTGTCTGCCTTCTAACCTTCCGATTATGATGTAAAGCTCTCAGCTACTGCTTCAGCACCATGCCTACCTGCCTGCTGCCATGCTCCCTGCCATGATGGTTAACGGACTCACCCTCTGAAACTCTAAGCAAGCCTCCACTTACATGCTCTTTTTTAGTAAGTTGCCTTTGTTATGATATCTCTTCACAGCAATAGAAATGTAACCATGACAGCTCCTTCCCCTCGTGTGTCATATAGGGGCAGGACTCCATCCTTTTTTCCTTGGCTTCTGCATCCCATCTTCCCATCTCAGCAACACTAGACAGTAGCCCAGGCTGTCTAGATGGATGTCACCTGCTTCTGGACTAGTGCCATCCTAAGCCACCTGCTTCTTGTGTGTGGCTCTGGCAAGTTTCCTGAAGATAGAGATTGCATCTGGGTCTTAGTTTTGTTTCTCCATTTGCCCAAATGAGTGTTCAATAAATAACAGTAGGTTGATTGACATTTTCCCCTCCTCTGCTTGGGATGTGACTAGGGACATAGTAAATGTTCCTTTAGTGAAATTTCCCGTTGGGTACAAGGCAGTGATAGAGGCCTTTAAAATGTTAGTTAAGGACTAAGAAGATGGCTCACTGGGTTAAGGCTCTTGGCTCTTAACGATGCAAGCCTGAGTTCTACATAAAGGCGCAAGGAAATAACTAACTCACAAGATTGTCCTCTGATCTTCCAAAAATAAACAAAAATTTAAAAAGTTAGTTGAATGCATTCATTTGGGAGCAGTTTTTGTGTCTGTTGGTAATGAAGTTCACCAGATTCTATTTAGGAATATATGTATACATATATATGATATATCTATCATATATATGCATGTAATAATTAGTGAAAAAAGAGACCATGAATTTGAAGGACAGTGGGAAGGGGTATCTAGGAGGGCTTAGAGGGAGGAAGGGGAGGGAGAAATGTTGTCGTTATATTCTTATCTCAAACACAGTGAAGTCAACAGGGCCGAAGAGATGGTTAGCGGTTAAGAGCACTTACTGTTCTTGTAGAAGACCCAGGTTTGATTTCCAGCTCCCATGTGGTGGTTCACAACTGTCTGTAACTCTGGTTCCAGGAGATTCTATGCCTAACCCCTGTGGGCTCCTGCACACGAGTGATGCGCTTTCATTCATTCAGGCACACGCAGATACACCTAAAACTAAATAAGTAAATAGCTCATAGGATGCTGAGCCCCTGGAGTGTCTATTGGAAGGCTATTTGGCCCCAGAGCATTGACACCATCTCAAATCCTTCTCCAGAGTAGAGCTGGACACCTGCCTCATGTCAGAATCTGCCAGACAGTACAGTCAAGAAGCTATGGCTGTGGGGTTGGTCCCGAGTCTGCCTTGACACCACTTTTCTCCAGAGCGCTTCCCCAGTGCCGCTTCTGATTGGACATTTAGGCATTCTGCTTTGTAAGCTCCCAGAGAAATTCTATCCTGTCATATTTGAACACTCTGGAATGGAAAAGAATTACTTTATTGGGCACCACCCCCCACCCCCCACCCCTGCGAAATGTTTGAAGCTAGCAGAATGTTTTCAAGCAATTTTGTGCCACTAGATTTGGTGAAACTTACTTCGTGTCTTCCCAGAGCCTTTCATAGGAAAGTAATTGTGTAATTAGCTATAAATTAGTAAAATTATGCTAATTACTTCCAGGTGTGACATATTTTGTGCTTAAAAACAAGTAAGAGAAATAACGGGGCTGTCGCTGTACTTCCCGAGTGGAGGTTGCCCAGGCAGCCTGACAGGCTGATATGCACATTTACTTAATATTATTTTTTAATTATATAATTTCTGAATAAGTACAAACAGACCCAGGAACAAAAGTACAACAGACAAAACCCAGGGCTTAGCTCTTTTCTCTATGTGCTTAATTAAAAAGAACGCAAGTGGGAGATCTTCCAGAACCTTCTTTTCAAACTTTTAATGGGGGTAACACAAGGGGGAATGCTGGTGTCCGAGAGGCCTTTGGTTTTTCTGGGCATTTAGGTCAGAGGCAGTCCAAGGTTGCTGGGTGTGTCTCCCTTGTCACACCCCCTCTAGCCTCCATTCTTGTTACTGAGATGCTGTAACCCTGACCAAGGAATGGCAGCCACCGCATGGCATGCTCCTGGCATTGTCTGTAGTGTCTCATGTGCCCCAAGTGCTTTATCATGATGGGCGATCTTAACACACTCCTGTGACGTATGTAGGTATGTAGGGCAGGTATTATGGCCTTCCTAGAATATAGTCACACACTGCTTAATGATAGGAATATGTCCCGAGAGATGGCGTCATTAGGCAATTTCATTGTTGCTGTGCAAACATCTTAGAATGTACTTACACAAACTAAGACAACGGAAGTGGCTAGGGGGTATAACTTTATGGGACCTCTGTTGTATGTGGTTCATCAGTGACTGGACTGTTCAGGAACACCTGAGGACTACATTACCCTGGATATGGTAAGTTAAGAAAAAGGGGAAATGTAGGAACAGAGAATGGAAACTGGGTATATCACCCACATCTCTCTGCCCTGACCCCTTTCCTACCTCCTTTCTAAATATATCCAAGCATGACCAGCACTACCTGCACCCAATAGTAACGATGACTATTAACTAACCAGTCTATCAATTAACTAACCAATTATTTCCCCCCCCTCTCTCTCTCTCTCTCTCATTTATTTATTTATTTATTTATTTATTTATTTATTTATTTATTTATTTATTTTTGGTGGTCTTGGATTTTCCAAGGCCAGTTCCATTTGTAAACATGCTATCTCATTGTCTCTCTCCAAGTATACTTACGATCACAACATTTGGGGTCTGGACTGTGGTTTGGAGAACTTGGCCCTAGAGGCTGTCATAGAGAAATGTACAAACACCGTAGCAGGGCAAGGATGGTCCACACAGAGAAGGGTATTTGAGCAGAGTCTTCCGGGTGGATGGAGTGTTCCAGGTCAGGGAGGAGAGAGGAGGTGAGCAGAGCTGATGGTCACAAGATCGCGACGGGACGACCAGCAGCTCTCTAGGTATGAGTGGTAGGGGAGTTCTTAGTGGGGGACGGTGGGGACAGAGGCACAAAGACACTTGTCCCAGGGCTGAGCTTATGGAGCTGCAGGTCGCTCAGTGTTGCAGAAGCATTGAGAGTGAAGAGTGAAGTTGTGGAGGAAGTGGGCCGAAGGGCTTTGAGGGCTGTACTGGAGGGAGGTGGCTGCGCTTTCAAATGAAGGGATATACTATAAACCAAATATAAAATTGTGAGTGTGTGTGTGTGTGTGTGTGTGTGTGTGCGCGCGCGCGTGTGTGCGCGTGTGTGTGTGTGTGGTGTGGAGAGAGTTGCTTCACATGATGATCCTCATTTAAACCTGGCTCCCACAAGTGACATACTTTCCTTTTTTTATAAAACACATGATTGTTTCTGGGCAGCTGACTTGCAGCAGCCCGAGGCTGCCGTTTAAACGGAAGAGGAACAGGAAGCCGCTCACACCCAAGGCCGTGGCGGACATCCTCCACGCCATCTGCATTTCTGCCTCCTGATCTTGAGATTAAAAAAAGAAAGATCTCACTGGACGCTGGGCATCGTGGGGTATGCCTGTAATCTCAGCACTGAGGAGACAGAGGTGGGGGAAATTACATGTTCAAGGCTGGCCTGGGTTATATAGACTATGTCTCCAAAACAAACAAATAAACAAACAAACAAACAGAACCATAAAGGTCAAACCATCATATGCTTTAAAATACCATAATGTAGAAATATTAAAGAATTGTGCATTTAGAAATCTCTAAGGCCTTTCTAGGTCTCACCTGCAAGCATCACATTTTCCATTTGGACAGTGCCATGGACAAGGCACCTCCATTCTTAGTGCAGAGTAGATGAGGACCGGGGCTGAGAATTCCAGCGGCTGGCAGGGGCTGTGGAGCATCCCTTTCTCGCTGTCCAGTGAGGGGCATCTGGACATGTCCCACTATCAAATTTCCCCCATCCACACGGCTTCCGTTTTCCCAGGACCAAGGGTGTTTTTACGAAAACCTCACATTTTGTCAGAAGCCAAATTAACTTTGTGTCCGCCGAAGCATTGCCTTAGTTGTTTTCGACCATAACACAACCATGGGAACAGAACTAAAAGGATGGATAACAAACTGACAGGCGCTAGGATCTTCTGAGCTCATGCTTCTGTGGTCAGACATGATGTGAAGGGCACTGTGTTTATTAAACCACCTAATCCCGAGCGGAAGGTGCCGTCGCTACCGCTGTATTACAGATGGAGACACAGGCACACAGATAACTTAAATAAGCAGGACTCTCTTTGTACTTCCCTTGAGGAAGGTAATGACATCAGAACCAGATGCCCAACTCCATGAACCCTCCATCCACTGCATCTCTTTTTCTCAAGTCGGGCTCTCCTGGAACTCTTGAGGCTTTAATGAGACCATCTTTGTGCTAAATCCCTTTTAAGTTGTAACCTGCAGATCCCAACGAGGAGTCAGGGTAGGCGTGGTTTCTCTGGCCAGGGCAGGTAGAGCCTCCCAGGACGCTGGGTTCTTGATAAGAGCATAGGAAGCAGAAGGCACCAGGTCCAAGCTGGAGGAAAAGCCCTCTAGAGACAGAGCTGGGAGCAAGCCTCTCCGTGGCAGGCTCCTTCCCTGGGAATGTCTGTGGCCCTTGGCCTGACTCGAGGCAGCAAACACAGATGCTACCATATGCAGCCTTTGAGCAGGCAAGTGTTTCCTAGAGTGTGAGGGATTCTCTTAAAAGCTCACCTGGGATGCTTCCCGCCTTGAGAGTCTCTGGTGGGACCAAGCATGCAGTAAATCTGCTTTCTTGTTGCCCATGAGATCAAGGGTAGTCACCTCACTAGCCTGGCTCTAGGGCTCTGATCATATTCCTTGCTGCTGCCTCACAAGATACCACAGGACACTACCATCAGAGAGGAGGGAGCCTCAGTTGAGAAAATGCCTCTATAGGATGGGCTGTAGGAAAGCCTATGGGACATTTTCTTAATTAGTGATTGATGGTGGGTGTGGGGGGGGTCCAGCCCATTGTGGGTGGTGCCATCCCTGGGCTGGTGGTCCTGGATTCTATAAGAAAACAGACTGAGCAAGCCATGGGGAGCAAGCCAGTAAGCAGCAAACACTGCCTGCCCGCCACCCATCCCCACCCCCACCCCCACCCCCCACCCCCATTCAAAGGCCTCTGTATCAACTCTTGCCTCCAGGTTCCTGCCCTGCTTAAGTCCCTGTCCTGACTTCCTTTAGTGATGAACTGTGATGTGGAAGCATAAGTCTAATAAACCCTTTCCTCCCCAACTCATTTTAGGCATGGTGTTTCATCACAGCAATAGTTACCCTAACTAAGACAGACACTCTCCTGATGCTCCCTGTAGACAAGGCCATGGCCACTTTGGAGCCTTGCTGGTGCAGCTCCCTTCTGAAGCAGTGGTTCCTCCTCATCCTTCTGGATGCTCAGTGGAAGCCCTGCCCCTTTCTTCAGTGATTTCTCCTTTATTTATCAAACAGTGGTCTTTAACCAACTGGGGTGATCTGGAGGCAAAAGACTGGACCAAGACACACTCTCTCTCTCTCTCTCTCTCTCTCTCTCTCTCTCTCTCTCTCTCTCTCTCTCCTCCCAACTCCATCCCCTTTCTTTCTCTTTGTATTTTAGCCTTTATTCCCAGTGAGTGCTTAGACACGACTTGTAGGAAGAAAGGAATGAATTGGGGTTCACCTTACCCCTCCCTACCGTCCTTTTGTGGACAGGTTGTTTAAGCTTTTTATCTCAAAGCTTCTCTGTATAGAAAAGCACCCTCAGTGACTAGGAAGTTCTCATTGTCCACAACTGAAGTTCTGTGACAGCTCAAGCCCCATTAATAGGACCATGGTTTGGCAGCTCCTTGTAGGCAGATCAGCTGCTAGACAAGGAGCTTTGGTCTTGACCAGAATTTTAAAAATCTTTATATGCAGATCTTTGCATATCCGCCAACAGATAACTTCTGAAAGTCAATGCATTGTGAAAATGAATTGTTAGTGGCTCTTTGCAGATGTGGCTAAGACCACGTGTGTCCTTTGCCAGGCCATGTGCAAAGTGAACATCTCACTCCCTTGCTAAAAGTCATTAAGGACTTCCAGATGGTGATCAACACTGTGCTGAGAACTATGTCAGCCTTCTGACTACACAGCTTGCATGCTCATAACACTTGCTCTTCTTTGCTCTGTGTGTTGTCTATTAGTACTGTCAGGCTACCGTCAGCAGATAGAAGTAGATGCTGTTGGTGTCATTAGTTAACTAATTTATTATTTATTTATTACTAGACATAGATGATGTTGGTGTTATTAACTTATTCTTCAAAGAATAAATGAACTAATGCATAAAACAAAATTATTTTAATAAGAGCAGGATGAGCTAACACACATATAGAGTATGATATTTAAATCAAATCAAATATACTTATTGCTTCATTCATTATTTCTTTATGCTGAAACCTTCAAAATATTTTCTGGTAGCTCTTTGAAACATACAGTACACCATCGTCATCTCTAGTAAGCCTACCTAGAAGCTGGCATGGTAGCACACACTTGTAATTTCAACATTTGGGAGATGAAGGCAGGGGGATCAGTTTAAGGCCAGCATGGGCTAGATGAGATCCTGTTTCAAAGAACAAAGCACAACAAGACAGAAGAGTAGCACACTGTGCAATAGCACCCCAGGGCTTCTTGCTCCTATTAATTACCCATTGATCAAACCTTCCCCATCCAGTCCCTCTCCACTCCCCAAAGCCTCTGGAAGGCTTTCAAAAAGCACCATTTCACTCCCAACTTCTGAGAGGCAAAGTCCTTTAGATTCTAAGTCTAATGGCACCATATGGCACTTTGCTTATTCCCCTTAACACAATGGTCCCCAGTTCCTTCTGAGTCATTTCAAATGACAGAGTTTTCTCCTTTTTTTTGGTTTTTTTGGAGACAAGGTTTCTCTGTGTAGCTTTGCGCCTTTCCTAGAACTTGCTTTGGAGACCAGGCTGGCCTCGAACTCACAGAGATCCGCCTGGCTCTGCCTCCCAAGTGCTGGGATTAAAGGTGTGCGCCACCACCGCCCGGCCCCTCCTTTTTTATAATCGAGTGATATTCTATCATCTATATGCAGCATATTTTCTTTATCCGTTCATCCCTTGATGTACATGTTGGTTGTTCCTATTTCTTGATGATTGTGAATAGTACTGCAATAAACATGGACGTGCAGATGTCTCTTTGACACACTCATTTCCTTTCCATTGGATTTATACTCAGCAGGGCAACTGCCAGGTCATATAGTAGTTCTGTTTTTAATTTTTAAGGGACCTCCACATAGTTTTCTATAGAGCTGTGCTGATTTACATTCATACAAAACAATGCACAATAATGGTTCATCTCTCTCCCTCCCTCCCTCCCTCCCCCCAACTTCTCTCTCTCATTATCTTCCTTTCTCCTTTTTGAGACGTGGTCTAACTCTGTCGTCCAGGCTGGCCTGGCTCTCACTACGTTACTGAGGCTAGCCCTGAACTTGCAGCGACCCTCTTGCCTCAGATTATAGTTGTAAGCCACCATACCCGCTATCTCAGATTATAGTTGTAAGCCACCATACCCGGCATCTCCTCTCTATCCAATATGCCGTCCAAGTCAAGTAATAACATTAAGTATCTACCGTGTGTACAACGTTGTTTCCAGGCCCAGTTCGTAAAGTTAGTAGAAGACATGGTTTCTCTCTTGAGAAATATTTACAGTATTATAAACAAGACAAGAGATATCTGCATGCAGTGACCATGTTTCCCACTTCTATGCATTTGGATCTTCTCTACCAATAAAGAGGGGTTGTACATTTCCTTCCTTCCTTCCTTCCTTCCTTCCTTCCTTCCTTCCTTCCTTCCTTCCTTCCTTCCTTTCCTTTTTTTTTTCTTTTTGTAGAGAAATCACAGTCAAGGGAAGACAGGAAACTATGCACAGAAGCGTAAGTAAGACACAGAGAACTCATTTTTCTCATTCTCAATGCCCTACCCTGAGAAACTGCTCAACAAGTATTATAGGTTCATTGAACACTGGCTGAGAAGGCAGGAAGACTTGGGGGATTTTCAAGGGGAGCTGAAGGCAGCCTTATCATTGGAGGTAGAGCCGGCATCATTTCTAGCCAACTCCTGAACCCCTCTAACCCAATATGCTTTATCTTACTATATTTCATCTTTGATTCCTTGCTCCCTAGCTCTAGACATGTGTGGGGTTGTACCTGAAGCCCATTGCCTTCCTCTAGGTGATGCCAGTGTGAACAGTGGTGAATCTGGAAAAGAACCATGTACTTGGCTTTGCCTGCCCTGGAGTCAGACAACAGAGACCCTTTAACACAGTCTTCCCCACAGCCCCCACCCACATGTCTCGGAGAATGCTGGGCTGTCAGTGTCAGAAAACTCCAAGAGTCTCTGGCTCTAGTTGAGTGTCTTTGGGGAAATAGCTTAGCCCTCGGGGGCAGTGGGGGGGGGGGCTGTGGGGTGGTGGTGGCATTCATTTCCCTTTCTTTGAGAAGAGGGAACTTCAACTGAAAAAAAAATGCCTCCGTATGACCCAGCTGTAGGGCATTTTCTTAATTAGTGATCAATGGGGGAGGGCCCAGCCCATTGTGGGTGGTGCCATCCCTGGGCTGGGTGGTCCTGCGTTCTATAAGAAAGCAGGCTGAGCAAGCCATGAGGAGCAAGCCAGTCAGCAGCACCCCTCCATAGCCTCTGCACCGGCTCCTGCCTCCGGGTTCCTGCCCTGTTTGAGTTCCTGTCCTGACTTCCTTTCAACGATGAACAGTGCTGGGAAGGTGTAAGCCAAATAAACCCTTCCCTCCCCAAGTCATGGTGTTTCATCACAGCAGTAGAAACCCTAACTAAGACACTGAGGCTTCCTGACCCGAGATAACTCAGCCAGTGAGCAGGGGACTTAGAATTCCAATTCAGTTTTCTTTGCTAAAAGTCTATGTTCTTATTAAGAGCACCATGCTTTATGTAATTACAGCAGCCTATTAAGTTAATGATTATTTCCCCCAACCCAAGAGTATTCTTGAGGGAGTGAATTTTTGAGGAGTGGGGAGGGCTGACTGTGGGGAGATTGTGGTTGGGAGAGTGAGGGAGAAGAAAGAGGGCTTGAGGGAAGGGCTAAGTTTAGGCTCACAGGAGGCTCATTGAGAAGCATGCTGCTGTTTCAGCTGCCTGGGTCTCCAGGCAGCCATCAGCTTCTCCATCAGTGATTTTCATCAGTGGACCAATGAACCAATATTTACTTGGGGATTTGGAAACGGACACAGAAGGCTTACTGTTAGGGGGCCCCTTGACGAGACAGCCATTTTCTCTGGCCGTAGAACCCTTGTCCTCCAGCCCCAGGAGGTCGGCGATGTTCTCTGGAGAGTTTTGTGAGAATAGCAGTTGCTAGCACTTTGCCAAGTTAACACAGACGAGAGGTGGGGGGGGGGACGACCATGTCAGACTTGGGTGGGACTGTCCTCATCTGATGAGGCAGTTTTCCCAAAGGGTCACTTCCGCGTGGCTTCAGTTTCCTTTGTCACTTTCCATCCTTGTGATGACTCCAAGAGGACTTCCATCCTCCACTCTTTTCTCTGACGTGCCGTGATCCTCAGTGGGTACTAGGATAACACACGTTTTACTAATGAGGAAACCTGGGCTCTAAGAGAAGCTACAACATGTGCCAGGTCCCGGAAGCAGGTTTGGATTGGAGTGTCACAGTCCATTGTGACCTTCCTACTTCCCTTCAGGTGTCTCAGCTCTTGTAGGAAGAACCTGTTAAGTGTGAAGCCTGAGTCTTCGCAAAGAACTGCATTGTTATCAAGGTCACTGCTGAGGACCTCAAAGCTGGGGCTCTGGGTTTGTGCAGGCAGGTCCACAGTGATGCTTTTCATTTCTTGTCCTCACTAACATCCCTGTCTTGGGAGAATTGCTTTGCAGCAGGTGACAGCGATGGTTTGGATATGGAGTATCCTCCACTCCCCCAAGGCTCGTGTGTTCAAGGCTTGACCTCCTGTGGGTGATCCTTCACTGATAAGTGACTGTATCATGAAGGTTCTGACCTAATCATTGGATTAATTTGTTGACAGGTTAATAATTTGATGGAATCATTGGAAAGTGGTAGAAACATTGGGAGGTGGGCCCCAGTCAGAGAAAAAGGGTTACAAGAAGTGTGGAGCCATATCTTGTCCTAGCCCTTCTCTTTCTCTCTCTCTCTCTCTCTCTCTCTCTCTCTCTCTCTCTCTCTCTCTCTCTCTCTCTCCCCCCTTCACACTGCCATGAGGTACGTGTCTCCACTCCATCATACTACCCTCTTGGTTGTGATGCTCTGACTTGCCTCAAATCCAGCCAATCATAGGCTCAAAACCTCTAAACTATGAGCCAAAATACATCATTTTCCTTTTTAAATACTTTATCTCAGTGTTTGTCACAGCGATAAAAAGATAATGAACACCATGACCCACCTCAATGCTACAAAAACTTTGAACTTAGGACAGGATCTGTAAAAGCTGCCCAGATAATCCAGAACCTCTGAATCTATGCTCGCTCTTTAGCAGCAGCCATTGTTAATGTGTGTGTCTTCTAGACTTTTTCATTGAGGATATGCTAGGTGTGTTATAGGCAAAAGGCTTGTAAATAAAAGCAGGCTCATCCTATACTCACGGTATTGCAGCTCTCATTTTCATTAAGGAATCTTTTATGGTCTTGTATTCACTTAGGAGCCTACAGCCCTAGCTCATTCTTCTTAACACATGACAGTACTTGTATTTTAATTTCGGGATGATCCAGTTGATTTAACCTATTCTCAGTTGATGGACAGTTGGGTGGATTCCAGCTTTTTTTCCTGCAAGCAGTGCTCTGGACAGCATCCTCATACCGTTGGATAAATTTATGCAAATGAAATTTGTGGCACACAGGATTTGTGCATTTAGAATTTTGATCAATATTGCCACATTGCTCTCAAAAAAGGTTGTCTTCATTTACAGGATTTTTGCACGTGTTCAGTAAATGCTGTGGAAATTGTTCCTGACAGTTTATTCAATTATTATTGTGATTCAGCTCTCTACTCTGCTCAGGGTGATTCTACTGCATTCTGGAGGGAGAGATTTCAGCCTGTCTCAGTCCTTGCTGACTTGGGGGCTGGAGGCATCATTTGCTTGTGGAGGTAACGGTGTGTCTCATGAAAGAATAGATTCAGGGACCCAATAAATATTTGTTAAATCTTTGGCCCAGTACCTGGTTATTGAGAAACCCTTTCTGAAGGACACACAAAAACACCTATTCACTCCAGATAGGGCACCAGTAGACCAAAGAGAAGTCTCCACTGAAGCCCATCTTGGTGAACCAAAGAGACTATTAGGGTTACTTACAGGAGCATGGGTGACATGTTACTTAAAAAACATGGGTGACTCACTAACAGTCTCTGTGAGTTCATATGTGCATCAGTCCAGTTGTGATTGAAAGACATTGTTTCCTTGGAGTCCCCCATCACTTCTGACTCTTATAATCTTTCTACCTTCTCTTCTATATAGCTCCCTGAACCCCGAGGAGAGGGGTTTGATGGTTTGATGGAAACATCCTATCTAGTACTGAGTGCTCCAAAGTCTCTCCTTCTCTGCACATGCTCTAATTGTGGGTCTCTGTATTAGTTCCCATCTACTGCAAGAAAGAGCTTCTCTGATGATGGCTGAGTGAGGCACTGGTCCATGGGTGTAGCAGAATGTGATTAGGAGTCATTTTGTTGCTATGCTCCTAAAGGTGATTTCTAAAAAGGACTTTTCTCTCACTGCGTCTTTGCCAACTCCCATTAGGCTTCTTTCTGCAACTTTGAACAGGAAAAGAGCAAGACACATAATTTGTTTTCTAATCTGCGTGCATTCTAAATGGTACTCTGTGTGCTGCACAGGACCTCCTCAAAATCCATGCGATCCCCAGTTAAAACCCCCACCTCCACCCAAGCAGCTCACAAAAGAACTCAGTGGTATTTTTGTAGACTTTTTTGTCCCATTTCTCTTGTTTGGGCATTTTCATATTTTTTCCCCTTTCTTTCTTTCTTTCTTTCTTTCTTTCTTTCTTTCTTTCTTTCTTTCTTTCTTTCTTTCTTTCTTTCTTCCTTTCTTCCTTTCTTCCTTTCTTCCTTCCTTCCTTCCTTCCTTCCTTCCTTCCTTCCTTCCTTCCTTCCTTCCTTCCTTCCTTCCTTCCTTTCTTCCTTCCTTCCTTCCCTCCTTCCTTCCTTCCTTTCCTTTTTTTGTCTTATTGGTGTTTTGCTTGTATATTTTGGTTTCTGTTTTTGTATTTTTGTGTTTGTTTTGTGTGTATTTCTTTTTTTAAAGAGAGAAAAAGAGAGAGGACATGGAGTTTGGTGGATGGGGAAGTAGGGAGCAACTGAGAGGAGTTGGGGAAGGAAAAAGTGTGATCAGAATATATTGTATGAAAAAGTTGTTTTTAAATAAATAAAAAAGAAGTCCCCTGTGAAGTGGGCAGAGGACTCTAGATGACATTTGAAATGTAGGCCTTGTACATGTAGGGTGGGGTAGGGCTTGTTGGCTTCAGACAGAAGTTCTGCCTCTCTGAACGTGGTGTTTTGAGCGACCTATCTCCCAATGGCCTTGGTGTTTCTTGTCTGTGGGGCACACTGCCTACTTTCCTGGTCTTTTAGAAGTAGAGTGTCTTTTGGTTTGCCAATGGTAACCGTCTCCACATTGCCAGCCCAGTGAGACATCTAATGTTCATCACTCTATCTGAGCCTATGGCCTCTGAGGTCTGTGGCTTCCCCTTTGTGCTCCAGAGCAAGGAAGAAAGCAGGGCATTGGAGTGAGTTGGGGATGGGGCAAGCTGACTCCGTGTTTAGCCTGGGTATGACCATTGCTGTGACATGTTCCCTGGAGGTTGATGTGCTGAAAGGCTTGATCCTCAGAGCGATGTTCAGAGAGGTTCTTGTGATGTGACTAGATCATGAAGGCTTTGAGTTAGTCCGTGATTAATCTATTGACAGATTCTAAGTTTGCTGGCATTGTTGGGACGTGGTAGAAACTATGAGGTGGGACCTATTTGGCAAGTAGAGGGGTCACTGGGGCTGTGTCTTGGAAGCATTTGTTTTGTCTCTGGCCCCTCTTGCTTCCTGGCTGCTGTGAGGTGTACAGCCTTCCACCTCCATGCCATTCTACCATCATGTCTTTGCCTTGAAACAAGGAAGCCATGAACAGAAACCTCTCGAGCCGTGAACTGAAAATAAGTCTTTCCTCCTTTTAAGTTGATTTGTGGAGGTGTCTTGTCCAGTAATAAAAAGTGACAAACACAACCTCTGTGACTGTGCCTCAGCCCCCCTTCTGCTGACCACAGTTGGATCTTCCCCCGCCTCATCCAAAGGAAGCTGTAAGGATAACTCAGACATTGATACCACGGTGGGAGACATCACAGGAAATAAGAGCTCACTCGAAACTGAGACTGTAGTGAAGCATAGGATGAAACGTGGTTGATTTCATTATATGCTTGATTTAAATTAACTTCTGGTCACTGTGCATTCAGCAACTTTGTACTGTTGCTAAATGCTGCATGCATGCCCCGCCCCCAATTCAGTTGTAAGACCCCATGTAGAGTCATAGTTTAAGAAGTCGTTCGCCGGGCGTTGGTGGCGCACGCCTTTAATCCCAGCACTCGGGAGGCAGAGGCAGGCGGATCTCTGTGAGTTCGAGGCCAGCCTGGGCTACCAAGTGAGCTCCAGGGAAGGCGCAAAGCTACACAGAGAAACCCTGTCTCGAAAAACCAAAAAAAAAAAAAAAGAAGAAGTCGTTCTATAAGCCAGGTTATAGGTTTGGTATACACTGTTATATATGCCATATTCTATACACTATTCTACATGTGCCGTATATACTCTGTGCTTTTTGTGCTTTTGTTCATACAATATACTGTATACATGCTATACTATACATGCTATTTACTAGGCTTTATGTGGATATGCTTCGTCCTGTCAGCCATGTGACATACTATGGTACATGCTGTGCCTTGTGTGTTGTAGATTATGCTATTTGCTACAGACTAGGCTATATGTTATAGACCATGTGTGAGATACCCCACCGACTGTCTCTATTCTATAGAATATTATGTATTCTGTAGAAAGTCCTCTTCTTCTAGAGATGGGGAGAACTTGGGGGTAAGGAAAGGCTTCTTTGGATGGCAGTAGGGTTTTTCAAAAATACCTTTTTTTCTGCTTATCATATCCCGTCTAAGACATCAATATTGTTCAGTATACTTTCACAGAGCACCTAGTGTGCTGAGTACCCAATGCCTGTCTGTCGTTCAGCCTGAATCCTAGAGCAAGAGACAGGGATGAAGGCAAACCATAGCTAAGACTTTCTGAACAGTTTTGGGAGGTGTCTTAGTTTCTTCTCGATTGCTGTGACAAAACACCATGATGAAGATGTAGATAGAGTTTTCCTGCCTGGTCCACAGTCACGACAAATCTCTGTCACCTGCCAGTCCCACAGCCGCTCAGACCCAACCAAGTAAACACAGAGACTTATATTGCTTACAAACTGTATGGCCATGGCAGGCTTCTTGCTAACTGTTCTTATATCTTAAATTAATCCATTTCTATAAATCTATACCTTGCCACATGTCTTGTGGCTTCCCGGTGTCTTCACATGCTGCTTGTCATGGTGGCAGCTGGCAGTGTCTCCCTCACTCAGCCTTCCACTTCCCAGAATTCTCCTCTCCTTGTCCTGCCTACTTCCTGCCTGGCCACTGGCCAATCAGTGTTTTATTTATTGACCAATCAGAGCAATTTGACATACAGACCATCCCACAGCATGAAGGCAATGTATATAAGAAAGTATTTAATTGGGCTTACAGTTTCAGAGGGTTAGAGTCCAGGATGGTGGAGCAAAGGCAGGTGGCAGGAACTCTCAAGAGCTTGTGTCTTGATTAGAAAACAGGAAGCAGAAAGAGAGAATGTTGGGCATGACATGAGACTTTTGAAACCTCAAAACCTACCCCCAGTGATACACCTTCTCCAACAAGGCCACACCTCCTAATCCTTCCCAAACAGTTCCACCAAATGGGGACCAAGTATTCAAACATATGAGCCTATGGGGCCATTCTTCTCCAAACCACCACATTCTGTTTCCTGGCTCCCAATTGGCTTGTGGCCAAATCATAGTGCAAAATGGATTTAATCCAACTTTAAAAGTCCCATAGTCTTTCACAGTCCTAGCACAGCTTAAAAGTCCGAAGTCTCTTCTGAGACTCAAGGCAATCTCTTAATTATAACCTCCTGTAAAACAAAGAAGTAAATTACATACTTTTAACATACAAT
Source organism: Peromyscus attwateri (assembly GCA_902168425.1). Taxonomy (NCBI): domain Eukaryota; kingdom Metazoa; phylum Chordata; class Mammalia; order Rodentia; family Cricetidae; genus Peromyscus; species Peromyscus attwateri. The sequence goes on from CABHPP010119649.1 coordinate 37,517, forward strand.
GGCTCAGAATATACATTACCATTCCAAAAGGGAGGAATGTGGGCACGGTGAAGAACTACTGGACCAAAGCAAGATGCAAACCTCACAGGGAAAACTCCAAACCCTGTGGCTTTCTGTCTAATGTCAAAGGGTTTAGACAGCTCTTCCCTTCCAGCTTTGCTGTCTGAAGCCCACTTCTCCCTCTGGGGCTGGTTCCACTCCCCCTGTACAGCTCTCCTTGGCAGGTATCCCATGACCCTGGCATCTCCAACATCTCAGGTTCTTCAATGCAATTCAGGCTTCACTTTTACAGATTCACGAAATTGCCTCTCAGGGCCTACATGTGGGGACTCCCCCGCCACACGCCTGGCCTCAGAGGCTCTCCTCAACCACAGAGGAATATTCCATAACCCCTTTTACCTATGTGTCCTTCATGGCATTAAAGCTGTAACCACGTGGAAAATGCTACCACATTTGGCTTCCTGTTTGGGGTGGAATTTGACCGCCTTGAATCATATTTGTGGTAGCTCTCATTTGTTGTTATTTTTTGGAGCAAGACATTCCTTAGGTATTTTCTTTTCACAGAAATCTTAGCCGTGGGGTCTTGACTTGAGGGCACCCCTCCCTTTAAGTGGATCAGACTTTTTTTTTTTTTTTTTTTGGTTTTTCGAGACAGGGTTTCTCTGTGTAGCTTTGCGCCTTTCCTGGAACTCGCTTGGTAGCCCAGGCTGGCCTCGAACTCACAGAGATCCGCTTGCCTCTGCCTCCCGAGTGCTGGGATTAAAGGCGAGCGCCACCACTGCCAGGCTGGATCAGACTTTTTTAATGTCCTCATCTCTTTCAGCAAAAGCCTTGGCTCGAACATGAAATTTCCTGGTGCTCCTTTTCTCTTCAAACTGGACATTTTGTATTTCTTCTTGTCTCACTTGCTCTTTCTCATTGTAGATCACTAAGAATCACACAACAGATTCAATATTAGGCTGTCTTAAAATCTCCTCTACCAAAGAAATTGGTTCGTTAATTTTCAATTTTGACTCCAGCAAATTCTCAGGACAAGGGCTGAGAGATGCATTCTTGGCCAAAACATCGCAAGAATGGTCTCTAGTCCTGTTGCTAATGTTGTTTCCCTTGAAACCTTTTGAGCTGGGCCTGCAGAGTCCACATTGCGCCCAGCATTACTCTCTTCCAAGCTTCTGCTAGGATGGCCATTAAGATCTGCGTACACGATTCCACCACTTTCCTAGTCCGAATTCCCGAAGTCTTTCACATTCCTCCAAAAAACCCACATGCTCAGGTCAGTCACGGCAATAGTCCACTCGGTACCAACTTCTCTGCTCCTTTTCTATTGCTGTGACAAAACACTGTGACCAGGACAACATATAAAGTGTTAGAATCCATTGAGTAATAACTTTCAAACTGCGGTGGCTTCTGACTCAAGCTCTGTCTGGGGCCTGAACTGCTGGTCTAGACCCTGCAGTGGAGGAGGAGCCCGGTCCCTAAACCCTGTGTTCACATTGCTTTGACTTTAAGTATAAAGTAAAGGTAAGGATTGTACTCCCAGGCAGCTGACCTTCATCCAGGCCTGGGATATTTGAGGGGGATGAGGTGGGTTATTCCCTTCTTCAGTTGAGACTGGGTCATTTTATTCTTCTCTCAACTCCATTCATAAAGTGACATAGGTCTCCACATATGTTATGCATATGTACACACACAGAAATCTAAGAAGAAAAATTAGCAAATTTATTAGCCAGCCCTTAGTTTAGGCCTCTTGTGAGGAGTGAAGGCCCCTGTGGTTTGAATGTTGGTGTCAACACCTTTAAAGTATTGATTGAGTTTTGGACCCAGAGGTAAATGGCATGTGTGGAATTCAAATACAAGATTTCAAACCCCTAAGCTATTCCTGAGAATCTCAATGGCCGTAATAAAGGACAAGCATCTTTGAGGGCAAATGCTTACATTTTACAGTGTAAGCACAAATTGGATCATAATTAATGATTTTGATATATATCCCTCCTTGTCTTGATAGGATAATAGTCTGTCTATTCCACAGGTCCGCGACTTCATATTCTTTAGAGGCAAACGGGTGCTTCTTAACGCAGATGAACACTTACTTGATTGAAAGATCTGCCTCAGAGTGACCAATCTGGGGTATGTCACTTCTTTCTCTTCCTTTCATCCTTTCTTCCAGGGCCAGTTTTACAAATTTTGAAACATGATGGTTCCCCAGAGCTTCTAGAATGTTGGTGTACATGCCAGAGCGCCTGGTATTGAGGAGAAACCACGCTGCTCGACTTGTTCCCAGTGTGCTCCCCCAACATTCCTTATTCTTGCTTTCACCCACCATTTCCCCCCTTCTTTCCTTTTGATTCAATCTATAAGGGCAATGATAGCTGAACTGATGGCTGGTGTGTGTACTAGGAGCACGTCCTATCTGTCCTTGGAGAATCTAGAAGATTCTGTGTCATTTACCAAATGTTTCTAAAGTGTCTTCTGGGATCATCACCAGAAGTGAAAAGACCAATGAGGGTGGTTCCTTCATTCTAGGAGTTACCGAATCCAGCTTCCTTTCCCATTCCCCCGCATCTTAGGCCAGTGTGGTCCACAGTCTCTCCTCTCCTTACACAGACACATCCCAACTAACTGATTTCTCCACTTCCATGATGGGCACACATGCCCCTCCCCTGCCTTCCATTGATATGACCAAATATGCACAGCTGTGCCAGGGAGAATGGATTTCCTTCTGGACAAACGTGAGATATAGAACAGAGGCAGTTTCTACAGGTCCCAGGACAACAGTGGCTGCTATGAGTATTGTTCCCAGCCCAGGGGCAGGGCCACCATGCCAACCCACTCTGAAAGGCAGATCCCTATAATTGTCTATGGAGAAAGTATCATGAGGATTGGAAAAACCATGGCAGACGCTGTTTCCAAAGAAAATATTGGTTTCCTCCTGCCATGGGAAGTCTTGAAATCATCTTCTGGCTGTTCAGACAGGCAGGAGAATGCTTTTTTGAGGTGAGGTCCTGTTCAGGGGAAGCCCCAGGGAGAGGATTTGTCACTCAGATTCCTGAGTAGGTGGAAGCAAAAAGATCAACTTTGCCATGGGGAAGTTGGACCTTCCTGAGAGCTTGGTATCCTGAGCTTCCGGCTGGTGACTTGTGTGAGGCCAGCGCTCAGGAAGGCGTCAAGGGCTGTGCCTGTGACCTGGAGCCCAGACCTCTTGTCTTTGTATGAAATCAGGCCCTTCCTGTAGGAGGCCCTGGGGGGGGGGG
>CABHPP010119650.1:17560-40233 GCA_902168425.1 Peromyscus attwateri
AGAGATGAACAGCCTACCCTTTCCTGGATGAATGAAGTCTGTTTACTTTGCCAACATTTATCCATGGAGTACTATATGCAGCAATTCCTTTAATAAGACAGTAAATCCTTAGCATGGTTTATAGCTGTCTTTCATCCAAAGACCTCAAAGAAATTTTACTCACACCGTCATTATTAATCATCCAGCTTGCCCAGGGAGGCAAGCTGTGATTGTTTCAAAGAGAGAAACTGAGGTTCCAACAAGGTTTATGTGACTTCTCAGGGTCATGAACAGGGTCAGAAGAAAGAGCTGGGCACAGAGCCCAAATTCCTTTCTATCAAGCCAAGAACCCAGCCCTCCCCTCAAAGCTCTCCAAACACTCCCTTTTGGTAGAAAGCATGATTTGTTACCTTGATCTATTAAGCAGGAATGAACTCCAAACTCTTCTTCAATGACACCAGGAAAGCAACGTTTATTTTTGAAGTTCCTTCAAGTCATAAAAAGCTTGATTCATTGTGTTAAATACTAACATTGAACCTAGCAGATAGCTTTGTAGTCCTAATGATACCCTGGATTTAAATGATGCCTTCGCAATGCAGTTCACAGGCTTCTGAAGACCTTTGGTCTCTTTTTGGCTTCAAGTATCTCATTCTTTTCCTTCCCCCAAGTCTTCTGCATGTCCCCCTTTCCTTTGTCTAGACCCTACTCCCACTAATCACATCTGCCTATGACCCCCAAGTTCTCAGGATAAAAGGAACTCTTTGGGGTGGACACAGGAAAGCCTCCCCAGACCCTGGAGCAGACTGTGCACTGAGAATCCACAGGGATCCTCCAACAGATTTATGGGACTAAATCTTGCTTGCAAGGACAGGTAGCAGACAGGAATTAGTCCCCTGGCTCTTGTTTGCCGACCTCTCATCTAGGATGTTTGGATAAGAGCATGCTCAGTTTGTATTCCTACTGGTTGCATTTGGCAAGGAATTACAGTCAACCTCTAGGTTTGGAAAGTACTGAATGGTTTGCAAGAAGAAATGAAAGAGAGGAACTAGAACCTTCGGTCTCTCCCTTCTCCTGAACTCTAAGTGGTCTATAAATATTGTGGCACTCTTAATGCCCGCTCAGATGTAGGAACACGGAGGGATGTTTTGGAAAGCAGAACTTGGGGAGCAGGGCTCAGTACTTAACAAAGACTTGAAAAACTGAAGGGAAAGCAGGCAGGTGTGTGGAGAACAGAACTGCACCAAATACAAAGACCCTGGGACGGAAGTGTTCCTAGAACCTTCCAGGAAACATGGGATGTCAGTACGACTGCAGCAGATGGACCAAGGGGTGGGGTGACAGGAGTAAGACCAAGGAAGGAGGACAGATGACATGGGCTGGCACTCGAGAGGAGACCACATGGGCTGGTGTAATCATCTTGAGGATGCTAGTCTTTGGCACAGGACGAGTTGAGAAGCCATCGAAAGTAGTGGAGTAAACAGGGACATACTCTCACACTCTGACCTGTGGTTTTCTTTTTTCTTTCTCTCACTCTTTCTTTTTCAGATAGACTCTCATGTAGCCCAGACTGGCCTCAAACTATGTAGACAAGGATGATCTTGAACTTCTTCTGATCCTCCTGCTCAGATTCTGATTCTTCCATTCTGAGATTATAGGTTTGTAGCACTGTGCCTGGTTTCTGCAGTGCTGGGGATCAAATCCAGGGCCTCATGCACACTAGATCAGTACAAATCCAGGGCCTCATGCACACTAGATCAGTACAAATCCCGGGCCTCGTGCACAACAGATCAGTGCAAATCCCGGGCCTCGTGCACACTAGATCAGTGCAAATCCCGGGCCTCATGCACACTAGATCAGTACAAATCCAGGGTCACGTGCACAACAGATCAGTACAAATCCAGGGCCTCGTGCACACTAGAACAAAAAACCCTACCCAGTCAATTACTTATGTTTTCCAAAGAATTATCCTAGTTAGAGAGCTGAGAAAAAAACAGGGGCAGGCATGGTGGTGTGCACCTTTAACCCCAGCACTTGGGAGCAGAGGCAGGTGGATTTCTGTGAGCTCAGTACCGTCAGTGCTACAAAGTGAGAACTTGTCTCAACAAACAAACAAACCAAAAAGTGTATGTGGGGGAGTGGGGGGTGGTGGTAGTAAGACCAGCCAAGAGTCCTTGCAGTAATCCACACACCAGTTCATTCATTCAATCAGTCACTCATTTCCTGCACAAACATTTCTTGGCTCCACCCAAGATGACACCGTGGCTGGTGTTTCCCACTCACGAGATTATCATAAGGGACTCCCATCAAATGATAGTGCTGGATCCATGGATCCACAGCTTGGTCCCATGGAAAACACAGTTTTCATAACACGGCAGGATATTGAACACCGTTAGAATGGATTCCCTTTTCTTTTGGGTGTGGTGGTGCTGAACTCCAACCCCAGGACTCCGGAGGCAAGAGGATCAGAAGTTCAAAGTCACCCCCTGCTACAAAGCATGTTTGAGGCCAGTCTGCGATATATGAAAACTTGTCTAGAGGAGGGAAGTTTCACTCTTAACTTTGAGAGCAATATCTTTATTCATAGGACCTGAACACTGAAGTTTAAAAGATGAAGGGGCACATACAATAGAAAAGCATACCTATGGAATTTATCTTCAAGGGTTCAGAAAAAAAATACATACACCACATACATGCATACGAACGTCTGTGTGTTTAGGTATGTCCATGTATAAAGAGATTATATAGTTATATATGTGCATGTGAATATGTTAAAAATGTATGGGGGTATGTCCATGTATAAAGAGATTATGTAGGTATATATGTGTGTGTGAATGTGTTAAAATGTGTGTGTGTGTGTGTGTGTGTGTGTGTGTGTGTGTGTTTATACATGTCTGTTTGAGAGAAAGAATAAGGCAAGCACTAGCACAGACCAGAGTATCTGGAAAGGGTTGTCGAGGTCAGATACATGACTTTAAAAATCTTCTCTATTACATTTGAAAAACCTTTAAAGGTTTCTACTCAGGCATGGAGGTTTGTGCCTGTAACGAGTCCTTGAGAGTAGGAGTATTTTGGTCAGTTCAAGGCTACCCCGGGCTGCATAGTGAGTTTGAGGCCAGCCTGGGCTACAGAGAGAGAAGTAGACCAAAGCCAAATTGAAAGCTGAAAACAAAAACAATCGAGCTGGTTATGCTGTGGCCCCCTGCCAGAGGAAGAGGAGGGACACTCTACTTCCAAGGCTACCCCAATATTCAGAGGACAGGCAGGAGGATGGGAGCCTTCTTAGTTTCTAACCAGGAGCCAGGAAGCCATCCCTCGTCCCTGCTGCCATGGAGCAAGAAATCTTGGGATGTAACAACTACCAGCCACCACCGGCTCCTACACATAGCAGGCTCCACATCACCAGGAACAGGAATACCTGAAGCCTTGCTGGTCCCACCTCCGAGGTTCCGACTTCCTGTGGGTGGAGTGAGGAATCATGGAAGGGACGTAGGATTTTCACAATAAGAATTTGAACAGCTGTGAGTCACCTGTACAGCAACCCGCAAACCCTGATTCATAACATCTTACCTCCTACTGTGAGCTGAGCACAGGGCTGGGGAGATGATGCAGGTGTGTGGTTGGTACCAGCTCTACTCTCCAAATTCTAGCCCAGAAGCCATGGTCCCTAGTGTTGAATTCCAGAACACCAAAGTCCCTAAAGCCCCCATCACCAAAGTCACAAACCCAAGAGACCAAACTTTTTCCTGTGGCAGGGAAGGGCTGGAGAAAGGAGAGAAGAGTGAACACTTATGGAAAGGCCATGTGACAGAGCCTGGCACAACCTTCGGTTTAAAATGTGTCCTCTGCATATCATTGGCCAGTGACCTGTGAGAAAAGCTGTTTTGGTGAAAAGCTGTGCCTATGATCCAGATTCCCAGGAACCATGCTGGTTTTGTAAATGGTGAACTTGTTTCTAAAATTAAACCTTTTATCTGAGAGAAAAATAATGTCATTGATCTCTGGTAGTATTCCTTCAGCTGAAGAGATGCCAGGCAATCCCTCCTGGGTTTGGACAGATTCTGTCAGACTTCAAGGCCCATTCTGGTATTTCAGATGACTCACGACAGTGATAAAGCAGTGTGTGCAGCCTCCAGCTGCTCCACTTTCTGCCCCGTCTCCTGGGAACAGGGTCATCTGCTCCTATGGCTGTTACTCACTGATAAACTTGGTGTTTGCTGTGTTTACAGAATATGTGAGGATTATCTATTTTAATGTGTGAAATGGCCTCCAAAAAGCTTTTTTACATTTTCATTTAACAGATAAAACCTTTTCAAAATATATCATTTTAATGTAAGCAACTTTTTAATGTTGCTTCTGCAGTCCTGACTGGCCTGAAGCTCTCAATGGAGCCTAGACTGGTCCAATTCAGTGATCCTCCTGCTTCAGCCTCCCCACTGCTGAGGTCATAGGCATGAACCACTCCACACAGTTTATAAATCTTTTCTTTAAACAAACTGTATAAATGCCTGCTGTTTTAAGAATTTTTTAAGTTTCTTTTTCCAGATTTATGTTTTTTGGACTTTGGCATTTCAATACTTAAGTTTTACAGAGTTTGAATCTTCTGAGCTTTCAACTATTGGAATTATGGCACTGAGGGATTGTGCTCCAAACCTGCTTGCAAAGTCTCCCAGGTTGCCAGCATCCTTGACCACAAGGAGCGCCCTTCCTTGACTGACAGCTTCAAGGTCTCCATGGAATGCAGGGACTCGAGGGTGCTTGGAAGTATATTCCAATATATTGTCCAAAGCACCCCATTGTTGCAGCGGGGTTCTACCACCAAGCTCAGCCCTGGCGAGGACTGAGGTGGAGAATGACCAGGACGGCAAAGAGCTTTCAGGGTATATTCAGAACCTTTCTTTCAGATGTGCAAGCCTCCTTCCAACAGCACCAAAACAGGCCACCAGCAGACAGGTCCTGAGCCCCAAGCACAGAGTAGTCAGGCAGGGTGACACTGAGTCTTCCCTGTAGCTCAGATGAACTCCGTCCTCTGTTCACTGGAAAGCCATCTCAGGCTGCATTCTCTTCAGAGAAAGCCATTTGCTGCAGCCTGGGAAGGCCGGTTCACAACTGTCCTTGGTGATGTAGGAGGCACCACAGGAGGTACCACACAGGCTCTTTTCATCTCTAATGGTTCCGGCTCTCCAAGTTCAAAATACATTTCCAAAGTTCCTCATTCAAATGCTATCAAATGCTAGGACTTAAGTGTCTAATGGGTAGTTGTTGGGCTTTGAAATTTTGCCCTGAAGAGTTAAAATTTCTACTTGACTGAAAATGTGGAGGATGTCCTTGAGGGAGGAATTTTCAGCCCTTGGAATTTTATGTCTGATCTCCCTCCCCAGCACGAGATCAGTAGGAGATTGCTGGAGAGGGAGGGCTGGGGACAGTTCTGGGGCTGCAGGTGTTCCTTCCCATGCCAGCCAGTAAGGGATTGCACCCCCCCCACACACACACACACACACCCCGTCTTAGCCCCCAGCAGGCAGACACACCAGCCAGGACTTGCTGAAGCCCAAGTCACAGGAGTCAGCTTGCAAATGACTCTCCACAGCATCGTTCCTGGTTGGATCACATCAGAGAGGGTATGGAGGTGCGGAAGCTGGGGCTGCAGGTGGAGGGAGGGCCTGCAGAAGGAGTGCCATCATGCGAAGGTGCAAGGGCCACCTGTGATGACCCCCAGACAATCCTGCTGGCTCCCGCAGCTTCTCTTCTGTTGCTATCCTAACAGCAGACTAAACTGAAAGCTGGGGAACTGGACCCCATCTCCAGCCTCAACTGCAATTACTGCCCTTTCTTCTTTATAATCTGTCTGTCTGTCAATCAGTCTGTCTGTCTGTGTCTGAGACAGGGTCTCAGGTAGCTTTGAACTCACTATGTACTAAGGATAACCTTGAACGTCTGCCTCTCCGGCCACCACTTCCAGAGTGCTGGGATTACAGGCAGGTGCTGCTACACTTGGTCTATGAATGTCAGGAATCCAACCTGTGCCTGCTAGGGAGCTCTCTACCATCTGAACTACATTCCCAGGGCTTCCTTTCTCTTTCAATGAACATTTCCTGAAGTCCTACACCTGGAGAAGCCCAACAGTGCCCTCCAAGAAGGCCATAGCCACTAAGTACTCAATATAGTGTGTACCCAATAGACGTCACTTTTTAACGACGGTTTAAGAAAACACACAGTCCTCTTGGATGCTATGTCAGATGTGACCTGAGAGCCCTAAAAAGGGGGTCAGCAACAAGGCACTGAGGATGGAAGGAGGCTGAAAAGGGACTATAGTCATGCCAGCCAGTTACCAAGGACTCTCAGGTCTGGCTCCTCTGGACAGGTCTAAGTTTAAAGAAACGTTCATGGAACAAGAATTTAGGAAATATTTATAAAAGGAAGATAAAATTGGAGGTGGGAGGACATGCCTCATCGAAACAAGGGGCAGGAGAAAAGAACTTCAAACTTCCACTCGAGAGTGGGCAGGGAGCTGAGGAGAGGGGAGGGTACGGAATGCCACTTGAACCACTCTGGAGCTTCAAAGAAGGTGTGAGGAGGCAGGGCAGAGGCTGGAGCAGAAAGAGCAGGAAGAGAAGGGTCAAGGGTTACGGCTTCAGTTGCCCTTCCTCGTTGCTGAGAACAGCAGGCTCTTCTCAAGGGCAATCCAGGCCCCCTTTCAACCTCCTTTGCTCCTGTGGACTTAACCTCATCTGGCTCAAAGTCCGCCCCAGGCCACCCACTTACAGAGATGCAGTGTGAGGGGAAATGGGCCTTCAAGATCAGCCCACTGCCTTCCTTATCTCCCCTCCAGATCTGAAAATCAGCCCTCGGTCCCCAGGATCCAGCACCTGTGAGGTTTGCTCTTTTCCCTGCATGAATCCCTTTCTGCCTCTTTGTCTCAGATCCGTTGACAACAATCTACATTTTCATGATAATATTTTATCAGATTTGCTCTTATCGATTTTCATAGCCAGCCTCATTCCAAAAAGGATTGGAGGCAGCAGCTTCTAAAGCTGCAGGTGGTGACTGCTTTGATAAACGCAGCTCTCCACCCCCTTCCCAAACACCTGTGCCCACAGCCATGGAGCATAGGTGCTGTTTCTGATTTACACTTAAATCAAGTGACAAATCACCTTTGAAGCCTGGCTCCAAGTTAAAGACTATGTGCAGGGTACTAAGCGCCCCGAGATATTACACACTATTACCATGTCTCCGCCACAGAAAATATCCTTGAGGGTGACATTGGGGTGAGCTGTTTCAGAGGTGTTTGCAATATTCTAGTCTCCTCAAGTGTGACCCCACCCCCCACCCCCACACCCTCCCCGACCCCCAGGCCTGGGGTTTGGATTCTGAGTTCTGGACACACAGCCGTCTTCCCTTTGTTAGTGGAGCAAAGATCTGCAGACCTGCTTTGGAAGAAGGCATTTGGAGGAGCAGGGCTCCCCTCCTCCAGCCCCCCCCCCCCCCCGCAAAGTTCACACCTCCTCAGTCCCTTTCTGGCCAAATTTGCACCCCTGCCCACAGAGGATCGAGTCTAAAGGTGCCAACTGATCAGAGCTGGCTGAAACTGGACTCTTTTGCTAAAAGGCCTCTTGGCCACTGACCAGCTGAGCAGGAGAGGGTTCAGCTTTGTCCTTAGGGATCTTCTGTGAGAGTCGAAGCCTTGGGAACTCCTGTATTGTGGGAAACTAACAGGTACTTCCCCCTCCCACATCCACAGAGAATGCATTTTTTTGGGTTCACCCTTAGCTCTGCAAAAATCCATACATAGTTTGCCCTGCAAATGAGCAGAGCTTCTCACTGCCAGGGACCCAGGCAAGATCTGCTGTGTCAGCTCAGGGGACACTATGGGGACTACTAAAGGGCTCTTTGCTCATTTTGTTTGCATTGGTCATGAGCTTACAGTGGCTACCTTTCTTCTGAAAACATCTGGAAGGTTTAGGAAAAAGCACGGCATGGGACGACGTGGAACCTCTGAACAAGCAGAAGACACACTGTCCAAGCAAAGAGCTGAGCACGGAGAGCGGACTAACCGAACAGGGTTCCTGTGTGCCATCTCCTCATGACACCCCCAATCCTTTGCATTCTTATAATTCAACGGGATGACTATCACCAACACTTTATGCTCTAGAGAACTGTTCCTGGAGAGAAGTGTTGGAACTTCTCAACTCAGATAGGGCACCAACAACAGAGCAAAGAATTCCAGCAAAGGCCAACGTAGCCCGTCAGTGCATTTACAGAGCAAAGGTCAGAGGTTACTTACAGGAGCGCGAGTGGTCCCAAAGCCACCACACCACTGCCAAGTTTCACCTCTGCATGGATGGTGACTTTCCTGTAGCTACATAGATGGAGTCCCCCTTTGGCTAACATTCCATACTCCATATACTCTCTCACCTCCAGACACCCTGAGACCACATGCTGCTGGGGCCAAATTTACATACAGCTGGGAGGGGGTGTAGGAAAGAGTGGCTGGAATCTCAGGTGAGAGTCTGAGAGAACCCCAACAGGTATTGTCAAAACACAAAGGAGTGTGAGTGCCATGCAGAGAAGACATACAGGAACCGTCCTGGGTTAGTCCCCTCTTCTTGTTCAGCTCTCTGTTTGGACAGCACATCCTCTGTTTGGACAGAGACTGATTCATTACATTCAGAGACACCTTGATGGTCTCTTGTGGGTTGTCAAGGCTGCTCTGAAGATGGTAAAGGCTGCAATGCTCACACAGTTACTCTGAAGGTGGTAATGGCTGCAATGCTCACACAGTTACTCTGAAGATGGTAATGGCTGCAATGCTCACACAGTTACTCTGAAGATGGTAAAGGCTGCAATGCTCACACAGTTGCTCTGAAGATGGTAATGACTGCAATGCTCACACAGTTACTCTGAAGGTGGTAATGGCTGCAATGCTCACACAGTTACTCTGAAGATGGTAATGGCTGCAATGCTCATACAGTTGCTCTGAAGATGGTAATGGCTGCAATGCTCATACAGTTACTCTGAAGGTGGTAATGGCTGCAATGCTCACACAGTGACTCTGAAGGTGGTAATGGTTGTCATGTTCAGAGGGAGTCAGGCTTGTTGAGTCCAGCCTAGGTGACTCCACTTATTCATGTACAGCCCCCATCGTCAGACACTCAGTCTTGTTTGTATCCAATAACCACTAAGGAAAAGCAAAATCCATCCAGGCCATGAGCCTTGCTCCTCAGCTGGGTGACAATCATGGACTCAGCAACAACACATGTCCTGTCTCTTAAATGGACTCTGCTTGTGGAACTGATGAGTTCTACCTCGTGTGGGTATGACTTGGACTCTGCAGTTCCTAGACTACACTTCCACTAAATATGAACATTGACAGCTCCGTGTTCTTGGGACTTTGATGTGCTTTGGGACTACCTTAAGGGTGACTGAGTCCTCTGTGCAGCTTCTAAATCTACCCATCGAAACAAAACTGTCCCAGCTGCCAGAAATGTGGGAGATAAATTAGAAAGATCATTTTCATGGGGCTCTAATCAATGCTGAGCTTCTGAGAACCACAGAGCTCCAGGAGAGCAGAGTGGACCCAGGCAGGAGTGTGACAACCGAAAGGTTACAAAGACCCTTTCTTAGTGTCCTAGTGCACTCCCTACGGCTCACACCTTTAATCCCAGCACTTGGGAGGCAGAGACAGGTGGATCTCTGAGAGGCCAGCCTGGGTTACAGAGTGAGTTCCAGGAAAGGCGCAAAGCTACACAGAGAAACCCTGTCTCAAAAAACCCAAAAGAAAAAGAAAATGTCCCCGCAAACTTGCCTACAGGCCAATCTGATGGTGGCATTTTTCTCACACGAGGTTCCCTGTTGCCAAATGGCTCTAGTTTGTGTCGAGTCAGCAAAAGTCTACCCAGCACACTTAGTGAAGAGAGGGAAGAGCAGTTCACAGGCAGTCACTGGAGGCCAGCTGTCCCAGTAGCACAGATTCTTAGAAAGAGCTGGGGCACAGCAGGAGGGATTTCCCTCTCAAATGTATTTCCACTCACAGTGCATGGAGGCAAGATGGCATTTTCATTTTGATTTTAGTAGAGACAAGTTGGATTTGTGGAGAGAACATCTTTTTAGAAAGCCCATAGAGAAGAGTTCAAATCTCTGTTAGCCTGCGTCATAGCTATGTGGCCTTGGGTAGTTGCCTTTAGTTGGAGTCCAGTGTTCTCGTTAGGAAAGGGGAGAGAGCAATACAGAAAATGCTGGAAAGCTGTCAGGACCAAGGGGCAGTCCTGTGAAGACGCTCTGCCAGTTACTCTGGAAGAATCTATAAAGGTCTGTCTGTTTGCAGCATGGCCACGGCACCGTAAATCCTGCCCTGGCTGCCCTTGCCAAGGTCAAAAGAGCTGTGGGAATGAGTTCAGTCTTCTCAGGAGTAGCAGCTGTGTATGACTAGGTCTGAGGGCTTCTGGGTTTACCGTGTTTGGGTTTGGGTTTGGGGTGCATGGAGCGGGGGGGGGGGGGGGGCTGTATATTGTTTTGTTTTGAAACAAAGTCTCATGCATCCAGGGCTGAACTTGAAGTTGCTATGTAGTTGAAGATGTCCTTGAACTTGTGACCCTACAGTGCTGGGATTACATGTGTGGGACACTGAATCTGGTTTACATGGTGCTGGGGATGGAGCCCAGAGCTTCATGTACACAGGAAAGTACTCTGTCAACTGGGCTACGTCTCCAGCCCTTGGTTTTTTTTTGTTGTTGTTGTTTGTTTGTTTGTTTTGTTGTTGTTTTGGTCTTTTTTTTAGGCAGCCAGCTGAAGCCAGACTCAAGTCACTATGTTGTCCAAGTTGTCCTCAAACTCATAATCTTCCTGATTTGGCCGCCTAAGTTCCGAAGTTACAAGCATGTGCCTGTAGTGGTTAACAACATGAAGCTAACCAGGCCTAGTCCTCGTCCCTGTTACCTGTTAGCCTCCCCATCTAAACCCTCAGAAAGGCCTCCGTCTCCAGGAGCGGTGTTGGCATGGCAGTTTGCTGCCCTCTGCTGTCCACATAGGAACTTCCCGGGCTGTTTTGTAAAATTCCCAAGGAATCTGTGGCCCCAGGTGGCGGAGCCCAACCCTTTTGAAAATGGCCCCAGAAATGGTAGTGCCAGGCCTGGCCTGGCTGCATAGTCTGAGGGACCCAAAGACCTTGCTAAAATCTATTATGTTGTGAATTGTCCTCTGATTTCCACATGAGTGCTATCCCCTCACACATGCGCGCGCGCGCGCGCACACACACACACACACACACACACACACACACACACACGCAACAAAGATGAAACTTTCCAAAAGAAACCCAAGGGTGGAACCGAATGTTAAGCTAGCTTTGGGCACTTATGAAGGGGACATCTTTATATCCACTGGTGCCTCGTGCCCTGAAGCTGATATCTTTATTTCTACCTGATCCTGACATTAAACTCCTGGGCCTACGACATAGTGCCACTAATCCTCTGAAGGATTTTCATGTAGCAGACTTTAGGGGAGAGCAGATGGAGAAAAGTCATTCCCTAACAGGACAGTCTTAGGAACAGACTTCTCTTGGGTAGACTGTATCACAAATCTAGTCTCTTTCTGACTCACTATTAAGGCCAAAAGGGGTCAAAACCATAGTGGCCCCTGTCCAGACCCTGGGAGTCAATTCAGTCTTAGGAGCTGGACCAACTGGGATCCAGATGTCAACTCTGTACAGAGCCACACTGAGGACAGAGGCAACTTAAAAGCACGGGGTAGGAAAATTCACTTGCAAATTTCTCCAAGGGAGATATTCCAAAAGAGAATGTGGGTCCATTGCCGTCACCTGATGCCATACTTGGTATCTCAGGGTACATCTGGAGAAAAGGAAGGAGCAGAGAAAGGGCCAGGAGGATTGGGGGTGCGCAGGGCAGGGGGGATGGGCACGGTGCAGATATCTCTGAGGAAATCAGGGCGGTGAGTTAGGCAGGAGTGGCCTGGAGGGGATTCAGGGAACTGGTGATGAGGTAAGGATGAAGCACAAGTGGAGAGCCTCTGGAGTTCTAGATGAAGACACAGGTGGCGTGCTCAGACCCATCAGGCTGCTGCTGGAGTCATACACGCTGATGGTACCCCAGATTGGAACTCGGGGCCTCAGAAAACGCAACCGTGCTGGTTCAGAGAAAGGACAGCATCCTGGCTTGTCCATTATTTCTATTCCTAACTTCCCCTGGCCACACACAGCTGACAGGCAGCTGTCCTGGGAGCCTGGAGAGGACAGCCCACAAAGTCAGTGCCCCTGCGAGACAGGGAGGAAAGGCAAGGACTGAGTATGCGCACAATCCACCCAGCACCAGAGCTCATCCTGGTGGCTGCAAACCTGTGTGGCTGTCAAATGCCCCAAGACAAAGCACACATCTCCGTAGCCAGGCGCAAAGACCCTTCCTCTGGCTTCCTTTCCCCGGCTCTCTGCGGTGCCCCGTCTCACTCTTCCTCATCTGCCTTTTCCTCCCATTCCCCACCTCTCCTCCTGTTTCTTTCCTTCTTTCCTTCTTCTCCCTTTCTTTTCTGTTCTTACTTTCCATTCTCTTTTCTCTTCACCTCTTTCTTTCCTATTAACGTGCACTATTCAGAAACAATCAACTCATGAGGTTTTAGATTGTGTCACCATGTGATGAAATCTCTCTCTGCTCCATCCTTCCTGGGAGGTGACTGTTCCCTTTGTCCAGTGCATCCACGGTGTATACACTACCTGACAGTTTGTTACACCTTGACTATGGCATATCCCCATGCTTATGTTCAAGTCACCTTAACTTTACTTAATAATGACCCCAAAACACAAGAGCACAAATTGTGGAAGGACAGATCGACTGTGGGGCTATGTGGTCATGCTATACGTGAGGCACATTAGAAAACACTGAAGACACGGGTCAATACTACCGGTGGTTTCACATACCCAATGGGAATCTTGGGGCATAGCCCTCTTAAATAGAAAGGAAATAGGGTATGAAAACACAGTGTAATATCTGACCCCCACCTCAACCTCTACACCCAGGAAGCCCCAAATCCAGATGTCCAGATGTGTTGATGAAAATCAATTCTAACTTTCTTTACTAAGTGACCAGATTCGATGCTGACTTTGTGGCAGAATTGGGAAGACCCTGCAAGTATAGAAAGGAAAAGACATCTAAATCCCACATGAAGGGAAGCAGTATAATGTTTGCTCAGTCAGATGTCTGCTTACAGTAATGATTACGGACACATCTGCGGGGTAGTGGGGGGGGGGGATGCCACTTGAAATGCAGCTACCCAGAGGCACTGAAGGGTGAACCCACCAGGCAGGTTCTGGGAAAAGCCAGGCATGAAACAGATGTTACTGAAGCATGATCCCTCCCTGCTCTGCTCTTTGAGTCAGGGGGCGTACCCAGTGTTGTATAAGCTACTGTGGGCACTGGTGAAAGGCAGCCATCATTTTGGTCTCTGACACAGAAGGTTGCATTCAGAGCAATGATAGCTGAATAGAGAGTCCAGGAAGGCAGAGAGGCAGAGCCCCCACCCCCACCCCCACACACACCAAATGCTACCTGCTCTTGCCTCTGGCTAACCCCTGAACTGAGCATGCCCAGGAGGAGATGAAGTGTCTCAGATCAAGACAAAAGTGTCTCAGAAAGAGTGAAACCGTTGCCCCCAAAATAGACCATGGTTATTCAGTCCAAGAAAACACCCGTGAAGCTGAACACAGTGGTGCAGCTCCCCAGGATCCGAAGAATTGCAACAAGTCCAGGGTCGGCTGGGCTGCACAAGAGCTCCAGGTCAGCTGGGCCAGCTGCATAGCCGGACCTATTAAAAGAAGGGAGCAGGGCAAGAGGACAGACAGACATGTTTATTGTGAAGGGAGAGACAAACTGTCTATATTTGCAGATGACAAGGTCCTATAATCCTTTACAAAAAGCTATTCAACCTAATAAACAACTTTACCAAGGGTGGATACAAGGTCAGCCCACTCCCATGAACTCACAATGGGTAGATTAAAATAAGATTTAAAAAAAATGAATCACATCTTTAAAAAAGATAAAACAGACTTCATGGAGATTCAAGGTTTTTCCTCCTCAAATGGCAAGCTAAGAAACTGTAAAGACAAGGCACAGATTGGGAGAAAAGATTGGCAATGCATCTATCCAAGAACAGGCTTGTATCCAGACTATATAAAACCCCCAAGACTCAATGATTAAAAGAAATAAACATGGGCAAGAGATTTGAGTGATCACTTCACAAGATAAATGAGTAGCCAAGAGGGACATGAAAAGTACTCGGTCTCACTAGGTCATCCAGGAAGTTCAAGTTAGCAATCACAAAGAGATGCTATTCTGTACCCACTAGAAGGCTAAATGGTAAAGAGGAAAACTGCCAATTCCAGAGATGACATTCACTGCTGGAGGCCACAGGAAATAGTACGGTTGTGTGGAGAAACAGAGGGACAAGCCCCTGTAAAGACACACGTGCCAATGACTCAAAGATCCCCTTCTAGAAACATGGACACATGTCCTCACAAAGGCTTGGCACAGACAGCAACAGGTTATACTGAAGCCCAAACTGGGGGACAAGTCGAATGCTTACCAGAAGAGGATTCAACAGTGGTAAATGTGTACTGTGGGACACCACTCTCGGGGATGAAAAAGGAATGAACAGTTGCTTTAAGAAACATTATTGAGGACCCTGAAACACATTATTTGAACTGCAAGAAAACAATTAGAAAAGACTGCATGCTGCATGTCTCCAATTACATGAAATCCTAGAAAAGCCAACACAAAGGAACAGAATGCCAACCAGGGCTCGCCTGCCTGAGCACTGCTGGAGTTAGGGGAGGGGATGGCTTGCAGAGGGATGTGGGAAGCTCTGGGCGTGGGCGATGCATATGTGCTGTACTTTATGTAGCGATGGTTATGCAACTGAACACAATTTTCCAAACATTATTTACTTCTAATGAGAGCGAATTATACTTTTAAAAAGCTGGATTTGAAGGTGAACAGCATAGGCTGGGTGACGGCTCAGTGGGTAAATGCATCCTTGTAAAAGCCAAATTGGTAGCACCCATCTATAACCCCAGAGCTTTGTGTGGGGAAACAGGAGGCTCCGCAGAACTAGCTGGTCACGGAGCTCCTGGTTCAGTGAGAGATCCTGATTCAAAAAACAAGGTGGAGAGCAATAGAGAAAGATGCCAGTGTCCACTTCTGGTCTCCACACGTGCATGTAGGGGCATGCGTACTCACACATGCTCATGCATGCACTCATACACAATTAATCAACAACAAAATCACAGTCTAGGAGCTCGTTTTCCCAGCCACAAGAGACTGGGTTCATATTGTCATGTCCTTTACACTCATATCATAGTCCATTGTGGCAATAAATAACTTATGGGGTTGGAGAAATGGCTCAGAGATTGAGAGTGGGTGCTCTTCTTGCAAGGAACCCTAATTTATTTCCCAGCACTCATGTTAGTTGCTCATAAACTGCCTTTAACTCCAGATCCAGGGGATCTGATGCCCTCGTCTGGCCTCCGTGAGCACTGCACTCACGTGGGTCTCGCAGGGGGTGGTGGGTGGGAGGAGTGACCCGGGGCACAACTGGGGCTGCTCAACAAAGGCTCCTGTGGGGATAGAGAGGCCTGCATTCCAGAAGAGGTCACTTTCTACCATGATTGCCTTATGGTGACCCCAGTGCGCTCGGTCCCCAAAGCCCAAGAGTGCACTTGCCCAAAGCACTGTTTCCAGGGCACTGTTCCAGGATGGAAAAGCAGGGACAAATGACGGCTTTGGAGCTGCGAGAAAATCAATCAATAATTGATACATTTTCCCAACTGGTCTTCCTCTCCGAGAGTCATTTTTGATTCTCTGACTTTCCATACTTCACAAGTGAGGGGGTACAAAGGGAAAGTACTGAATTTTTACTTTGAAGGCATTTAGTCTGTAGATTTATTGGGTGGAATAAATCTTAGTTTCTGTTAGCCTTTATGTAAAAAAAATAAATAAATAAATTTTAAAAAGTAGCCCGGCGGTGGTGGCAAATGCCTTTAATCCTAGCACTCAGGAAGCAGAGGCATTCAGACTCACTTCTTGGAATCCTGGCCAATAAGCAGATGATACCCTGGCCCACCCAGCATCCAGACGCCATTCTACATTCCCTTTAAGAAAGGGCTCCTCCCCCTTCGCTCTCTCCAGAGGTAGTGTGCACCTCCCCTCTTCTCTCCCCTTCTCCCCCTGCACACACACCCCCACGTGGGAGCCCACAGAGGCTTCCCAGTGAGAACTTACTCAGGGTCAGAGAATCTGGGCTTGCTTTACCCAGCAGGGCTGCATAATGGGATGATTTCACCACGGGCATGGCTACCAGGTGTTTGGAAGGGTCTACACTTGGCTCTATGACAAGGGGGGAGGGGGTGTGCCCCGCCCCTTGGCATTATTATAAAAAGCCCTTTTGAATAAAGCCTCGAGGCTGTTGGGTATTGACCCGGGCCTTCCTGAAGCTATCCTGTGTTTCTGACTTTCTTCTTGTCGGCTAGGTCTCTCTTTCTGTCATTTCTTAATTCCTTTCTCCTCTACCTAAAAGCGGGCTCCCACACACACACCCTCTCTCACCCACCATGGGGCACCCTGGCTCAAACTTGCCAAGGTCTCTCTCTTGCGGTATCACAACTGGTGGATCTCTGTGAGTTCAAGGCCAGCCTGGTCTACAGAGCAAGTTCCAGGATAGGCTCCAAAGCTACACAGAGAAACCTTGTCTCGAAAATCAAAAACAAAAGCAAACAAATAAAATTAAAAATAAATAGTTTTTCCTTCTATTTTTTAAAGATAGAGTCTTGCTATGTAGCTCAGGTTATCAGGGAATTTGCAACTTGCTGTGTAGACCAGGCTGGCCTTGAACTCAGAGATCTTCCTGCCTTTGTCTTCCAAGTGCTGGGATTAAAGATGTGCCTTCATAATTTTAAAGAAATGGTACTTGGATTTATTTTTCTTATATAAAAACAAATGTAGTTTGGTTGTTGTGGTTTTTTGTTTGTTTGTTTGTTTTCTGAGACACGGTCTTTATCCCAGACTGGTCTCAAACTGGCTATGTAACTAAGGATGGCCTTGAACTTCTGATCCTCTTGTCTCTGTTCCTCTACTGCAAGAATTACAGGCATACATCACTACACTGTTTATATGATGGGAGAAGTCAGATTCAGGGCTTCATGCATACTAGGCAAGCACTCTACTAACTAAACCACACCCCCAGCCACCCAAAAAGCAATTCTAGGTAGCATACATTGCTTTGCATACAGAATATGCTTAATGTTCCGTCAAATTCTAGTCATACACCTGTATATTCTTTTGCATTTTCTATATACGCAACTTTGTCTTCTAAGAATAATGGCAGATCCGATTCCCATATTAGGCAGTTTTGTTTCTTTTACTGACCTTACTTCACTGTTTGGAAGCTCACTGTGTTGCACTGAGATGATGCATGTAGGCATCCTTGTCTCATTTCCCAAATCAGAATTATTTCACTAGCAGCTAATATTTTATAGCTGCTTATTAGTTCATAAAGGATCTTTCTAGTCTTAATTAAATAAATAATTTTAAGAAAATCATGAAAAAAGATTTTAAATGGGTTAAACAAAACCCATTTATTTCTCACATTTCCAGGTCTAAGGCCAGGGTGTCAGTAGATTCTGTCTGCTGATGACAGCCATCCTAATCTGCAGATGGCTTCCTTTTTGCTGTGATCTTGTGTGTAGGAAAGCAGAGGACCCTAATCTCCTTGTAAAGGCCCCAAACCCCTTAGTGGGGAGCCTATGTCCCATGCAACCACAATCGTCTCTCTTAGGCTCTGTCTTACATGGAGGACTAGAGCTTCAACCTGGGAATTTGATGGATTGGGAGACACACAGACATTCTGTCCACAGTGGACACCGAATGTTACTGGCTACACCCATCTCCATCTCTTCATGTGGTTCTGCTCCGCTTGTCTTCAGTGGGAGTTATATGGGATGATTTTCTAATGTTAAACCAAGCTTGCGTCCTTGGAATGGGCTCCATTTCACCATACATTATGATCTGTTTGCCCTATTACACTCACTTGCTAGTGTTTTGACCCATTTATGTTCATGAGTGGGATTAGCCTACGGTCTCCCTTTACATACTGTCCTTGTGAGTGTACGGTATTCACCTCAAACAACTGCAAGAGCATATTTAGAAACAAATCTTGTGCACCGTCTCAGATGCCCTGAGTTGCCCTTCTTCCCTGCCTGATTGACACCCTACACTTACTTCCTAGGTTAGCCTTCCACTTTCGGACTTTCCATGCTCACACCTCAAACCATGGCCCTGAATTCTTCAATAGCTACTACAGGGTAGATGCTGTGACAGAGACAGGAAGCAGTAATAGCCCTTTTGGAAGAATATTACTCAATGAGAATTAGGAGGTGGGGCCTTACCGGAGAGGCCAATTGCTCCTTTTCTCTCTTCCATTGACAACTAAAAGATTTCCTTCCTCCTTGCAATAGTTCCAGAAAAGCCCAAATGCCAAAAATCATACACACTGAGTGACCTAAGGTGAGTAACTCCAGTGTAAATTCCTGATGCTCAAATATTCTAATCAATGAAACCTCCCAAGTACTGATAGTAGGCTGCAAGGGAGAAATTCCACATCTGGCCAACATGCAGCTGCATTAAAAATGTGTAAATTTACTTCCAAATGATGTGAGAAAATGCACAGGAAACAAAAGTGAATCTCCTGTTTAGATTTGAGTGCCATCTCTAAGAATCTCATTATTATATCCAAATATTGAAAAATCTGAAATACTTTGGCTTTGTTTTGGGTAAGATAAATGACCTGGACACCTCAATGACCATGGCACGGCAGTCTGTGGAATAACACATCATGGCACAGTTCAATAGTTCCTACTAATTAACTCCAGCGTCCTTCTCATTCACCCTGCCCTGAACTTGCATCTGCTATATATTAGCAGCTTAACTCTTCATTACAACTCTGCATTCTAGAAGACCTAAGCAAGCTAAGACTCCTGTATATAAGTGCAGGATTTTGTTCCTTGGGTTTGTGTGCTACCATTAGGAACTACTGTTTCATTCTCTTTGATGATTTTAAGGCCACCATTATCTTTTGTTTTTGTTTTTGTTTTTTTTGAGACAGGGTTTCTCTGTGTAGCTTTGGAGCCTTTCATGGAACTCACTCTGTAGCCCAGGCTGGCCTTGAACTCACAGCGATCCATCTGCCTCTGCCTCCAGAGTGCTGGGACTAAAGGCATGTGCCACCACCGCCTGGCGGCCACCATTGTCATAAGACAATTTTCTGAAATTATCTATTGCTTTCTAACAGTTAACTTTTATCTGTTTTTTAAACTTTATTGGCATAAAAACTTATAACGATATGTTTTTATCATCTATCATATTTTCATGAGTCTCCTGTAAGCTGCAGTGATGACCCATTTCCCTGTTATTTTGGGTACTCTTCCAAACCTGCCAGTGTTCTGAATTTCTCTGTACACTTGAAGAATCAACTTTGAGCTTTGTTGATCTGCTTGTTTCCTACTTAGTTTGCAAAAGCTACCATAAGGTCCTCCCATCCATCTATCTATCCACTCATCCTCCCATCACCCACCCATCCACCCACCTCCCCAACCATCCATCCTCTCACCCATCCATCCACCCATCCATCCATCCATCCATCCATCCATCCTCCATCCACCTACCCATCTACCCATCCATCCATCCATCCATCCATCCATCCATCCATCCATCCTCCATCCACCTACCCATCCATCCATCCATCCATCCATCCATCCATCCACCCACCCACCGTATTTTTTTTATTTTTTATTTTTTGTTCTTTAACTTTGGGAAATGAATGTCTGGCTCAACTTTAACCTCCCTTTCTTAAACCATGTTCTAGGAGTGTTAAGTGTGCATACTTCCTCGTAGCAGGCTTTCTCGGACTGCCAAACCGCAAATCATGATGTGGATACTTAATATTAATTATGGATGCTCAGCCTTATCTTATGCTTGTCCCATAGCTCTTATAACTTATTTTAATCTGTTTCTCTTCATCTACGTTTTGCCTTGGGGCTTTTTGCCTTTCTTTCATTCTGTACATTCTATTTTTCCTGCTTCTCCCATGTCTGTCTGGCGGCTGCCTGGCCAGCTGGCCCTGGGTGTCTCCCTCTGCGTCTCCCTTGTTCTCTCCCTTCAAGCCTAGATCCCTCCTCCTACTTATTCTGCCTGCCAGACCCACCTATCCCTCTACTGTCTAGCTATTGGCCATTCAGCTTTTTATTAGACCAATCAGGTACCTTAGGCAGGTAAAGCAACACATTTTTATAATCGTTAAACAAATGCAGCATAAACACATGTAACACATCTTTACATAAGTAATATTCTACAACACCTCCTAGAGACTATATATAAAATATATAGGGGCTTTCTATATATTTTAATACACAGCATTTCCTTAACTTTATTTTTGCTAGGGTCTCACACTAGTGTAGCCCAGGTTGGCCTCTGACCCACAGCACTCCCTCCTGCCTTAGCCTCCAGAGTATTAAGATTACAGGCATGAGCCATCACACTCAACTCAACCTAAAGCTAATTTGATTTCCATGGCCAATTTTTCTTATGAGTTAGAATTGTTTATTCATCTTGAGATATGTATATGTGTATAGTTTTTTTTTAATCCTCTCTATATTGATATTTACCTCAATTGTATTAAGGTCAGAGACTATTATAGCAATCCTTTGACATATAGATATTTGCTTAATTTGGAAGAATATAGTTTTCAAATTGTTTCCTTATGTTTGAAATTTTTGGGATATGTTGTATATACATACATGTGCTCACTAATACAAAGTGTACAATTCTTTGTCTTGGCTTGTTTCATTCATGACTGGGAGAAATGTATGAGTTTGATTTGGGGCACTTACATATTTTTGTCTCATGTCCAATAAGGCACAATTACTAAGTGCACACTTAAATTTAGAACACCTCCCCAAGATCTGCCAAAGTTCCTATCATCATTTCTAGATTAAGGATAAATCCTCAATATGGTCCAATCAGGAAAGTTAGATCCTTGCATCTGGAGGGTGGGATCAGCAAGAGCTACAGATCTGCCCAATCTGAATTCCTCCCAGCAGGAACTGGGAGACTTGAGTCTTGGAGAACTTATCGAGTGAATCTTGAGAACTTGAATCTGGGCTAGATTACAGAAAGCACATTGGTATACCTGGCGCCTTTCTGCAATTCAGGATTTAATATCCCAATGGAAACATGGTACTTGTAATGGAAACCAATGTGCTTCTGGGAAAGCCCCTTGATGCTTGAAGGAAACTATGGTCTAGAGTAAACAAGGCAGGGCTCTGAAAGTTCAGAGACCATATTTCTGGGATGGATTGATAACCTGATACCAGAGTACCCACTTCCTATGTCCCCCAAAGGTCTAGACCTTGCATTAAAACTACAACGAATACAACGAATGGGGATCAATACTGATGAGAAACTGGTCCTAAGAGGTCAGTGACCGGGGTTGGGGATTCAGCTCAGTGGTAGAGCGCGTGCCTAGCAAGGGCAAGGCCCTGGGTTCGGTCCTCAGCTGGGGGGGGGGGGAGGTTAGTGACATGGAACTGTGTGGAGCACGTAGCTGTCAGAGGCAAAATATAAACAACAGGGAGCAAGGAATGGTAGCCAAGGAGTGCAGCCCCCAGAGATCTGAGAAGACACTAAGAAGACAGGGCAAGCCAAGGGTAAAAGAATGGCAGCCATTGAAGTGACTGCTTTAGTAATATTCTGATTGGGAGAGCAGATTCAGCAACTGCAAGCCACCAAAATCCCCATTCCTATGGTTGGAAGGATGGTTCAGTTCATTAGAAGGACCTGACTTCGACCTCAAGAACTCACATCATAAAATGAGGTAGACCTGCTAGGATACATCTGTAATCCCAGCCCTGAGGAGGTGGGGGAAAGGAGCATCTCTGGGACTCACTGGTCAGCGGTCTGGCTTCATCAGTGAGCTTTAGGGCTGAGGAAGATTATTTCAAAGAAGATAAATGTACCTGAGGATGACAGCTGAGGTTGTCCTCCAGTCTATAAACACCCCCACACAAGACACACACACACACACACACACACACACACACACACACACACACACAATTTCCTCACCTTGTCCAAACTTGAGCTTTTCCTCACACTGTAGCCTGACGATGGGAGGGAAAGCTGGGTGGCTTGAGAGAGGGTAGTTACAACCATTTACACATTTAGTGTATCTACACACCAAAGAAAGATAAACTACCTCTTTAGGGTTACTGAATGTAGGGCCTTGTTTTATGGCTTACAGTAGGGTAGCAAATTTATCCCCCCACACCTTGCAAAAAGCCAGATAATAATTATTTTAGATTCTGTGGACTACAGGGTCTTTGTCACAGGCACCTCTGCTACCACAGTGTGAAAGGAGCCACAGCAGTAGGCTAACAAACAGTAATGGCTGTGTCCCAATAAGACTTTGGACACTGAGTCATTGCATTGGCTGGTTTCCTGACTGCTGGCTTTGGGTATGACCAATATTCATAAAAATTCTGTATATTCTTGAAAATAATTTAAAGCCTCCAATTGGGCAGCTCAGCATTTTACACTTAGTAAATTAGAACATGTTCATCAAATTCTGACATTCAAATCCTGTGCTGT
>CABHPP010119651.1:0-25302 GCA_902168425.1 Peromyscus attwateri
TTTTTTTTTAGCAGAAATAGTAAAAATGAGAAGATGGCAAAGAGAATGAAGGAGAAAATGTTACAGACAAGAGTAGAGGAATTTCAACTCACCCTGCAAACATACTGGCTCCTTGCTCCTGGTGAGAAGGTCTGCGAGCGCACAATGGTGCTGCTGCGGACGAAGGGAGAACCTCGGGCACGGCGGCTAAGCCGTTCCTTGCGAACATTCACTGCATCCCCCAGGAAAAGGTCTTCTGTGGTGGTCTCCTTGTCAATCTAGGTAGTAGACTTTTTGTTACTCTATACTACAAGTGGTACACTAAATGATACACAACCTCCTCTCTGAAGTTTCCTCCTGCTGGTATATCTGCCTTTTTAAACCTACCACGCAAAAGCTGCATTGCAAGAACATACAGTAGTTCATTTTCTCACTCCTTACTCCTATTAGCTCTCTTTTTCTATTTTGTGAGACAGAGTCTATGTATACCAGGCTGGCCTGAAACTCATTACACAGTCCATGCTGGCCTTGAACATACAGCAATCTTGCTTTATCTCCGCAAGAAAAAAATGACCCACCAGAATGCACTGAAGAAATGTCAGGCTATTTTCCATAGCAATTACACCATCTCACAACCTCACCCTTTCCAAAATATAAATATAAATAAAGAAAGGGGAAAACATCAATCTAGCCTCCCTAGCCACTCATTTGGTGGCTACTTTTCGAGGTTATAAACAGTAGAATAGCAGCGATTCCTGGAGGCCTAGTCTAAAACAGCTACTCTAATCTGCTGTACAGCTGCAGACTAAGAAGTGGCCAAAGGGGAGGGTTCACACTTGCTGTTTCAGGGACCTTGGTGATAGCAAGTTTAACATGTTTACCCAAATAGTTAGGGTAATATTGTTTCAGTGAGGTATAGATACAGTGTCAATTGCTCAAAACAGAGTTGTCCCTAAAGATGGGGACGGGATCACCACATAATGGTGTAAAAAGCTCCCCTTTTAAGTTACAGTTGTCCTTTCCTTGTAATCTATGGGTGACTGACATTTCTGTAAGACCTACTGCACCCAATTAAGGCCTTACAGATCTTAGGCAATGCTACTGTTCAGCATTCGGTAATATAGAGCCCTTGCTTAGCTATTACACCTTCAAACATCTCCAAACCCCCAACACCCACAAGGCATGGCTATTAGTGAGCACATGTTCTACTCCTACATGTAAGCATGTCAGTCTAGCGTCCTGCAGTGCACCTGCCTCTCTTCCACCCTGTCCCTCACTTTCCATAATAGGTATGGGGACATACCCTCTCTTCTTCTAGGACTGGCCAGGTAGTATACATTCAAAGGTCTTTTTGACACTTTTTACTTACCTTAAGAGGCAGGGGTTGAAGTTTCTCAGGGTTGTAAGAATCTACCTGGCCAGCAAACACATGCCCATGGATGGAGTCCACACCAGTGTAACAGGAGTCTGGGTAGTGGGGGCTGGTCTGGGTGCAGTTACTACAGCCACTATCAACCGAGTCAGCCTGCCAACTCCTAAAGGTAAACATTGTAATAGCCCATGAAAAGCTCATCAGAGGTGATGCCTTTCATTGCTGTTTGCAGAGCAGAGTAGCAGAAAAAGCAAAGAAAATCTCTTTCTTTGACTAAAGACAGCTGCTGTTCCCATAAAGTAGGACTATTTCTGTTTTCTAAGGAAGACAGTACTTGTATTTCTCTATCATCCAATTGGAGCCACTTAAGGTACCAAAAACTCTACCAGAAAATGTCCCCAAACTTGCTCTCTGACCATTAACAGAATACCCTGTTCCTCTGCTAGGTGCTCCAAAAGCACATTTTTGTCTAAACTAAATTCAGGCAAAGTCATGTGAAGAAGCAGTGAACTTCACAAAGACAATATTCTTCATGGAAATCTGTAGAAGGAATTCAACATGTAAATGCCTCCATAGAGGATAAGTCAAGCCACTTAAGCAGAGGTGCTCATTAACCTGAACTATTCATCCATTTCTCACAGGTCTTTACAGTCAAGGAGTCATTGATGGACTGCTTCAAGCAGCAGTAGAAAGAGAAGCTGCTTGGTTATATGATTATATGCTTCTGCTGAGGACTGCATCCAGAAGAGGAAAGTCCACAAAGAAAGTACATTTGTGGTAGAATAGGGTCAGAGGGAAGGAGAATTAGGAATGACTGATAATGGGGGTGTTGGGTGGTATTTTCATTTCATGAAATTTCTCCATAGCTGACTGTGGTAAAAAAAATGGTATACTGCAATTATATCCCAAACTAGTGAGTTGCACACTGTAAATGGCAGATAGATGAAATCTCAATAAGGTGGGTTATAAAAATAGCAATGGTGGAAGTGTAGCTCAGTGGTATAATACTTGCCCAGAAAGTACAAAGCTTTAGGTTTATTTCTCAGTACCCTAAAAGAAATGAAACACACAAACAAAAAACTTAAAGGAACTTTGATTCAGGTATAGTGGTATATGCCTATAATCCTAGTACTCAGAAGGCAAGAGAACTCCAAAGCCACCTTGGGCTAAATAGTAAGAACTCATCTCCAAAAACCAAGAGGAGGAGGGACTTTGTTATCATTAGTCTCAGCAGAGGGGAGTCCTGGAAAGAAATCTGAAGTTAAAGGAAGAAGACTAGGCACAGAGCTCTGGGTATTTCTCTTATTCAGATCACCATGAAATTCCCCACCAGGATCTGGTTCCTGAGCAATGGTACGGTAGCACCACCCAGCACATTCTAGAGAGGCAAAGAGGGGAAAGCAACTTGCATTCAGAAACACTCCCCTGGGAGCCATGCTAACTGGCACTGGGCAGGCTAGCCTGTCTTCAGGAACTTCACTTCACCTCCCTAAGGTACTGTACAAAGGTCTGCCTCTTCCTGTAGCCCTAGGAGGGCAGGGGACTAGGCACTCACCTCTCAGATACAGCCTCTCCCTGCTCTTCCTTACGCTCCATCTCCAGGATCTCCTCCTCAGTATATTCCAGCTTTACACGTTCCTCTGCCAGCTCTCGCTCCACAGCTCGTAGTTGTGCTGTGGTTCTGGCCAGCAGCACTGTCACTGCATCCTGAAGGAGGAAAGGATGCTTCTGAGAACCAGCTAACCTCTTGGCCATGCAGGAGAACAAACCCCACCATTCACAGCAACACACTGTTCACCCTGTGCCTATAGCTCTGTATCCACAAATCTGTGCAAAAGTAGTAATCATGAATACGTTCACGTTAAAAATTCATTTTCAGGAAGTGCCCTTGTGTATTACCATGTTCCCATATGATTCCTTCCCTTGAAACTTCTTCACTGATAACACATGCTGACTTGCAGTCTACAAGGAATCTTCTTAGAAATGAGTACTTGGAACAAAACCAGTCTCAAAGCCAAGAAAACAGTCATGAAAGATTGGCTCCTTGAGCCAGGGCCATGTACCGTCTTTCCGGAGCTGGCATGCACGGTGTCCTGTGTGGTACTCTCCGTAACTCGCACAGGCTCTTTCGGCTTAGGCGGCTCAGGGCTGGCAAAGACCTGCACAGGATACCAGCGCAGTTGCATGTCGCTTGAATTGTCACAGTCGGCCAAGTTTATCTGAGCAATGCCCTGCACGGGTGTTAAAAATAAAAGCCAGAACCAGTCCTTGATGATTTTATTCCATAACTGTAGTCCCTTAAAATACCAACTTTGACTGCCAGAACCCACACGGTAGAAGGAGAATGAAAATTTTCCTCTGACCGCCACATATACACTGTAGCATGCACACCCTCACCCCTACTTGCCTCACCCCCATACAAAGTATATACAAAACATAAATCAGAAAGCATAAAAAAGAAATGGCAGATGAAATTAGGAACACAGAAGAGAAGGAGGAGGAGAGAAAGAAGACAGAGTCATAAAACAGAGAGAAAGGGAAAAGAAAAGAGGGGAAGGAGAACACCATATGAGCCAGCAGAGGTCTTGCTGCTACACGTACCAGCAATTCTTCCTGTAGCTGAGGATTCACTGAACACACGTATAACTGCAGTGATTTCAATGTCAACATGCTGGAATGCACAGGGATTCTGAACACTTCATTAAACACCAGTGGAGCTTGGAATTCCAGAGACTTGGAACAGTAGGTGTTGGGAGTGCCGGAGTCTAGTGGGGGCAAGTAGACGCGGATGTGGCTGGGAACAGGGAGGAAGAAATATGTTGGTAGGCAGCATGGACTAATATGCTCACTTATTGGTATGATATCAGTGGTGTGGTTCCCACCCTTCAGGTTCAAAGGACTAACGCATCTCTGTGGATTGGATGGAGCATACCTGACTAGATAAGCCAAGATAAGACTGGGGGATGTGAGGTTCTGCTGGAAACTGTTTCAGCAAGAGATCTTCTGCCCTTTCCTGACAGTTCTAGCATCCACAGAGGTAGAGCCTGTTTCCTGTGCTTTCTACCCCTATCCTGGAACTTGGCACATAGATGAGAGGGCTGAAATATTTGTGACCACTGCTGTGTGTATCACCAGGTGAGATGAATCCCAATGTGGACTCCCATGTTTACAAAGCTAGTTCACAAGGAATGGATGGGGTTGGTTAGATTTGAATGAAGCATTATTGGCAGTTCCCCACCTTAGTGAGACCCTCCACAAGTACCCACCTAGGGTCACAGAGTAGAGAGAGGCAGAAATTCTGCCACTGAGACCAAGGATACTAGCAGACTGCCAAATGGTCCCAATTCCCATCTCCTGTTCCTCTCCTAGTCAAGGACTCCAGTCTCAGGCCTCTTGATACACATCATGGGACCACAGAGTGGAATGGGCTTGCACCATCACCACCCAGCCCTTTGAGAACATAATCCTCAATATTACCAGTGACAGGCCCTTCCTTGGTAGCAACACTGTACATCAAATGCCTCAATTAATTAACCAATTTCTTTAATATATATAAAATCCTTTGTACTTTATATAGATATTCCCTACTGCTTCACTGAAATTCAGGCTTCCAAACGACTTTTCCCCTCCTGAGTCTGCCAAGAAGAATAGGCAATGAGCTGTTTCAAGCAGAAGAGGGTCATCACTAGCTGTACACAGCCTCCATGTTTCCAATACTAGGAACTTACATTTTGCAGTCTTCCTTCATTACCAGCCCAGCAAGGTTCCTCAGTTGCAGCACATGCACAAGGAGATATTCATTTGTACTGTCATGCCTAGAAAATAAAGCTCATGTTCATGGACTGCAAATTTCCCATGGAGGAAACAACCCTGTGATTCAACTGCAACGGTGGCCACTGGCTGAGGGGCATTTTATCCTATCCTACCCCCAAGGGACACTGGTGATATCTGGAAGCATTTCTTATTATCAAAACTGGAAAGGAAGTGTCAAGTGGATGGATGTCAAGGACACAACTGAATACCCTACAGTGTATAAGATGGGACACCATAGCAAAGAATGACCTGATTCTAAATGTCAACAGTGTCAGCACTAAGAAACCTGGACCAGAATAACAAGAATGGGCAATCCAAAAACTACAGAACATCCTGCTCTGCCAGCATAAACATCATGGCACCTGCTTTTACTGAAACTGTAAATTAGACATCTAACTGTTATAGACCACTGAATAACCTACTCTGGGGATAAGGGAAGGACCCTGCTAGCTGTGCTTTGGTGAACACTTGTTAACTTCTAACATAAATGTGGAAAATATATCTCCAAGATCTCGAGTTTGATGAAACTTTGAGCATCCCACCTTTCTGACTCCCAACTCTAAGCTAACAGTCCTCAGCTGTGGTATCAATGATGAAAGACAGCAGTGCAGCCACTTTTCCCTATCTCCCCTTCCTTCTAACTTTGTTAACTCATCCGAGACTGAAGTAAGACTAGAGCTACCAAGAATGGGGAAGCAACACCTGGGGCACGGGGTTCCTCCAAACCCCTTCACCTGTCCACGGAAATGGGAACGACAATGAAGCAGGCCCCCATTTACAGGACATCTTTAAGGCTGAAAAGTGACTGGGAATACCAAAGGTGATGGAATACCACCCAAGTGGACGACCCCATTCCATAGGGCATCTTGAAGAACAACAGGAAGTTGGCTTCTATACTCACAGAAATCCCACATAGATCTGGGGCTCGTTGTTTCCATGTGTGTCTCCCAAAGCAGACTCTTCAGCATCTTCATTTCTGAACAATAATGGCAAAGTCATCAGGTTTATTCCAAAAGGAACTGAGCATTATAGATGTGTATACTCTCTCTCATGCTCAGGGTGTCCTTTACTGAGAAGAGCTTTATCAAACTGTGATTCAAGTACATATGTTCATTAAGGGGCTCAAAATCATGGCTCTGGTCTCCAGAGTCCATCACGGGTTATTTCATGGGTACCTGCCCATAAACTTCTTTCTCTCTTTCTTCCTCCCTTGGTTTAAAAAAGGAATTATTTATTTTTATGTAATAAGTGTTTTACTGAGGATAAGTATATGCATTACACACGTGTAGTGGCCATGGAGGCCAGAAGAGGGCATTGGAACTCTGGAAATGAAGCAACAGATGTTTGTGAGCTGCTATGTGAGTACAGGGAACTGGTCCCCCACAAGAGCATCAAGTGCTCTTAACCACTGAGCCATCTCTCTAGCCTACCTCTCTGTTTTTAGACAAAGTCTTGCTATTTTAGCCCAGGTTGGCCCAGAACTCACTATATAGCCCACAGTTGCCTCAATCTTGTGGCAATTTTTCCTGTCTTGGTCTCTCTAACACTGAAATTATAGGTATGAGCTGCAGCAATGGGTGTCTTGTTTCTTATTGTGTTTGTTTTGTTTTGTCTTGACCACAAGGGGGCTCCCTGTAGCTAAAGAACTAAAGAAGGAGGAGAGGGAGTAATTTCATTGCTAGGAATGCAATTCCATGGTATGCATTGTGCATACTTGCTCTTTCTCAGCTCTACTAGCCAGGACCAGGGAATAAAGCCATTCCAGTACAAAACAATAAGGGCCAGCCTCCAAATGGCACACAGAAGCCAGAGGCGTTTTCCCCACAGGGTTCTAAGGCCCAACCTCCCAAAGACTAAAGGAGGTAGAAAACTGCATGCGGCTGTAAACAAAGTTCAGAATTAAACTATTTCCATATAGATCCTTTTGTGCATACCAGTAATGCTCTTGCAAGTGTACTTAAGGATGAAGAAACAAGGTGGTAGTCTCCTAACCTTTTGGTTAGAGGTTCAAACACCCCACTGTCACTGGCAAGGGAGTAATCTGACAGGCATGCAGAAACACGGCGTGCTCTCCTCTCCAATCTCTTGGCGCTGTCTTCCCGGAGGGTCACTGCTGCAAACAAGGGACACACCTGGGTCAGGAGGTGATAGCACAGGAGGCCAGGAGGATATCTATAGCAGAGTGCTGAAAAGTCACTAAGTGCTCCAGAGACAAGCCATGGCATGTGCATGCAGACAGACACTGTGCATGATTGTCTTTAATATTGAAGACCAAAACCAAAACCAAAGCAACAGACTTCCCGCCTTTTTTTTTTTTTTTAAGGCAGAGGCTCACTATGTAATTCTGGCTCTTTAAACTTGAGATATTTCTTACCCTCTTGCATGCTGGGATTATAGTATACACCATTATGGCTGGCACTGGCATCTTCTTTAAAAAGTCTCTTAACTGTCTAGAAATACATGTGGACTCATACATCTTATATTTTCCCTTTGATGATGAGCACATAGAGTATAAGATGACAGAGGTGGGAAACCCCTAAAAGAGTCTGGGAGGAAAAGGCTACAAGGAAGGGATAGAGGTAGCAAGGGGGTGGAGGAGATGGGGAGAAACAGAATCACAAAAATACACTTTGTTCAAATATATCATAATGGTATATAATGCATTCTATGCTGATTAATTAAAAAGGAAACATATTTTGTAAAAGAACAAAGACACAAGAACAGCAGTGACAGTGAGTTGTCATTTTTCACTTTCCTTTTTTATACCATTTGGTATTTTCCATATTTTACACAATAAACCTATTTGATATTGCTTTTATGATCACTTTTTTAAAGTTATCCAAATATATCCTAACAGAATTCAATGATCTTCTAAACAGAGACACTGATTCATCCTTTGAAAACACTGTCTTGGAGACCTGTGGCTTGCACAGGGACTGACATCTCTCTATTGATCTCACTGCAGTAGCCTCTTCAGCTACCCTGGGCCACACTAGCTTCTGGAGTAGCTTTCCTGGGTCAGAATGCTACCATTCCTGAGTATTTGATTTTTATCTTTCATATCTACTTTTAAGAGCCAAACATAATCACTAACATTTTCTTATCTATTTTACCCTTTTCTTTCACTGAAATGGGTTCCTTTAAACAAAACCAATACAAACACACTCAACCCTTTTTATGTTACATGTAGTTATATATCCTAGGAGCCTATATTTTACAGAGGACATACTTTGTTAAAATACAGAATACATATGATGCCCCAAGCTAAGCATTGCTATTCTATCACTTGCTAATAATATCAGTATCTCTGTTGTCTCTATGCTTCTCGTTGGCTAACCAAGTTCCATAAACTGAAAACTTGACACTCTGAACTGAGGGAAAGGATGAGTCCAGTAACAACCCAGCTACCTTTCTTTTTAACCAAATTATCACCCACACCAACTAAACCCAAGCACATTAAACAGATAAGGCCATAGCCTTTGGTCTCTCAATGTCAACTGGAAACAAAAGCTGGCCTTCCAATTGTCTGTAGTACCAACCATGAGGGTAAGCTGCTTCAGCTCTGATCAGCTAAGGACAGAAACAAGCTCTATCCTGAAGTAGCTGAAGGTCTAAAACTCTCAAATTGTAACCAGAACTCTGAAGCTCTGCTCTTGTCTTCATCCTAGTCCCATGAAATGACCCCATTACAGATCTCTACAAGGGAAACCAATGCCTGTTTCTAATCCCTACCCTGACAGCCACCACAGATGCTTTCTCCATACACCTTGAAATCCCTTTGAGGAAACAGCACTAGGAAACAATCTTCCCACTTCCACAGTCCTACCCCAAACTACAATTCTAACCAAAACAGCTCTCTCCTCATTACAATGGGAGTCTGCTCAGAGAAGATGGAGACTAAGAGCTCAGAGTGAGTAACTGAATTCACAAAGCAGCAGGGAGTAACTTCACCAGGTGTCCTGAGTGGAAAAAAAAAAGACACAGCAACTTTCACACTACATGGGGCTCTAGGACTTCAAGACAGACTTGGGAAGTAGTGCCAATGAAGCAGGGAATAAAAAGAAGTCTTCTAGCCATTCATTTAAAAACAAAAACAAAAACAAAACAAAACAAACATATAAAAATACATGCTGCTCTTTCCTTAATAAAGATAGACAGACACTAAAACCAAGGAACATAATAAACACTGCTTGATAAAAAGGTGGTTAAAAAAAAAAAAACCTGAAAATCACATCATAGCCAAAGCTGTCCACTGGCATATTAAAATAATGAATGCTATTAGATTTGGAGAAAAAAATACATATAGGAAATAAATATTGAAAGCTTTTTAAAAAGTTCTTACATGATTATTAATAACAGTGAAATAATAATTATAATGACAATCAATAAGCTACCACCCCTAGCCATCCTATGCATGATGTTACTACAAAAGTTGTGCCTGCAGCCTGAACAACAAAGGGGTACAAGGAGGAATACCAAGGCCACTTACAGTAAACGTTTCTGTGGAGCAGCATGAGAAGAGATAAAAAAAATCAGAGTGAAAACTGTAAGATTCCAGCTAGTAATTTTAAACAGGGCGTGTATAATAAAATCATCAATAAACAGACGAACAAACTCAAAAGAATTTCATGGATTTTGTTAGCATATTCTAACCAGTAAGTAAAAACAGGAAGTATTTCAAAATCAGGATACATTTAACTTTAAAAATCCAGGAAGACAGAACTGCCGCAAAAATGTAAAAAATGTCCCAAATTACAGTCTACTCTGTCTTGCCACCTGCCCATCTGACTGCCTTAAGGTATAAAGGGGGGGAAATCACTGCCTTCAACCTTGGGCAATTTAGATTCTTATCTTAGTAAAATTTTATGTTATTAACCTTGCCAGAAGGCAAACTTAGATTTTATAGAGCAAGGTTGAAAATTGAAGGGAAATGCATGACTCTGAGCATCACCAGATGATGGGATGAGGGGAATCTGATAAGCATGCCTGAATCCTATGACTACTCTAGAATGCAGAGTTGCTGAATCACACAGGAAGGCAAGGGGTCCCCATATGTTCAGTCTTGAAATCAGTTTACCTGCTCAGGATCCTGGGAGCATCTAGCAGGACCCAGGAACTGATTCTGTCAATTATTTCAAATTCCTAAGGACACAAGTCAAATGACAGTGTCATCTAGGAATCTACCACCAGGTGGCAGTCTCTAAATGTAGATGAAGCAAAGCCCTTCCAGTCTAAATTGTTGGAACATAACAATGTCTGTCATAGAATGAGAAATTAAATGAAGGGAAAAAAACTATTGAAATCAGGATCAGAAATAAATTCAGCTCTTCTCCCTCCAAACCTGTTGTTGCCCTGTCCCAGAGGGCCCTCATGTAGACTGTCTGCATAACCAAATATTCTTCAAATTCAACCTTTAAAGAGAACTTAGTAAGAAGGGGGAAAGAGTAGAAAGATGAGTTTAATCAAGACATATGTAGAATTCTATCATTATTTCATTTCTGTTGAAAGGAATAAGTATGGAGTGATGAACCTGTAACTGTAAAGAAGAACAAAGGGAATAAAGGTTACCTGTGTGTGAGAGTTACAGAAACAATGTATCTGGGACATACAAGTACATCTGCAAATGTAGGGTAAGACACCAATATAATAGAGAAGTCAAAAGTCAAGAGGCAACCCATAACATAATGATTTCTAGGTAAACATGTAAATGCTAGCAGACTGCTATATAAGGTAAAGATCAATTGATCTTTATATCAATCTAACAATCCATTTATCTCTTAGATAACAAAACAGTGGCAAAAGGAAGAAACCATAAAGGTCACCTTGTTTGAGGGCAAGAAATGTGGGACAATTCAAGGAAGGTCACAGAACTAGAGGTCAACATGACAGGGAACAGAAATTTGGCCTGAGACTGCTTGTTTGAAGCCGTTTCTACTATACCACATTACTTCTGTATTCCAGTTTTATTTGTGACCATCTGTTGGATATACAGCCAATAGAATGCTTCTCAGGATTCTCAGCCTCTACATTACTAACATCTTGGGCTAAACCATTTTTGCTGTTGTAGGGGCTGCACTATGTATTATAGGAGGCTTAGCAACCTCCTTAGCCTCAATCCACTAGGTACCAAAAGTATGCCTTCTGCCCATTTGTGAGAGACCAGTGACTCTCCAGACATTGCCAAATTTCCCTCCAGTCAGGGAGGAAAGAGCCACCACACTATTAGCCTAAACTGAATGTCTAGAATATTTTTGCTGTGTAAATGAAAGTTGACTACATGGGCTGAACTTCAGGTACAGGAAACCTTGTTCTTGGTGTTACATTACAGTAGTCATCAGTTTCTCAAACAGCACTGAAGTATCAATAAGGGGTTGAACTAACACAATTGAGTAGATGAAGAGTCCTATATAGTCTGGTGGTCCTCCATCTGGAGAACAACAGAGAAATGACTAGGTGCTAACTGGAGTGTCTTCTGAAATGGCACAATCAGAATTAGTTCCACGTGCGACGGAATTATATACTTAGAAACAAGGGCATGTGGCTAAAGAAAGAAGTCAAAGTGGCAATGGCCACTTTGTGACAGAGGAAGCAGACATTTCTACCAGGATACAAACAGATTCAAGTCTACATGCTGGTCTGAGGAGAGTATACACAGAAAGTTCCATCTTAGCACAGGCACTGCTGAGTGCACGGAGGTCCTACTAACTCTTTATTTGTGTTTGAACATGAATGCCTATGAATAAGATTATGTAGATCTTAATGTTATTTTTCAACAATTAAGTACATTCCATAAATGAGCTGAATACAACTTCATCAATGTCAATCTTTCCTGACACAGTCAAGAAAGACTAATGAAATGAAGATCTGGATTCTTCCTAGCCCTATCAATATACTGAAACTAATAGCTCACCAGTAACTCAAAAGTCACCAGCCTCAAAGCCACAGCCCCCCTCCCCCAGAAACTCAGGCCTTTCTTCCCATTACCACTTACTTCCACTAGTGGGAGCCACAAGTTGAGGTCCCCGCTCACGCTCACGGGGTCCTTCCCCATCCACAGGGATTCCATGTGGCTGAAGTGTCGCATTTCCCTGCAAATCTTCATCTCCTAGAGTAGAAGCCTGTGACCGCAGTCTGTCCAGTGTTCCCAGGCCTTGCACCTCAAAGCTGTCAGTCATCTGTGCCAGAGGGGAGTCCCTCGAAGCTGGGAGGAAGGGTGTGTCTAAGGGAGAGCTGGGGGGTGACAGAGAGGACAAGGAGGAGCGAGAGGACAGTGAGGCCAGAGACTGGGGTGTATCCAGGGACCTCCTCTGCTTGTGGAAGCCTGAGTGGCTCTGTGGGTCTGTGAAGGGGACATCACGCCCCAGGGAATCAAAGGGGATCAGATCGAAGCGCAGAAGCTGGCCACACTCAGCATCAGCCTTCTCATACTGTGGGAGGCCGTAGATGTCTGTGAAGCTGATGGAGCTGAGGGAGCCACGGCTGGAGGCCAGTGAGCCCCTGCTGGAGGCCAGGGACCCACGGCTGCTCCCAGAGGACATAGTCAGGGTGCTGGCAGACAGGCTGAAACGAAAGAGCCATGGTTTCAGAAAAACACATGCTGCTCCCAACACCCACCACATGGTAGCTGGGCTGTAGTCTCAGGGAAGAACAGAGCCAACAGGAATGCAGTTCTAAGCTTGAGAGCATCTGAGCAGAGTTTGCTTCTTATCTCCTTTGAATGACACTCAGCGCACAACAGCAGACTCTTTCCTGAGTTTGAGGAGTAACTGATAATGTCATTCATACAAAGCCCTCCACATCCTGCTTCACAATACAGTAAATGCTTGACAAGGGGAGCTGCCATTATGCATCCAGATGTTGCTTTTACAAAAGCCCCATAATAAAAATGTACACAGATGAATGCTTTTGAAGCTGCTAAGTAAATTATACATTGTTTTAATAAACTTGACTTCATAATTGTACTCCATGTCCTCCTGCCTCAGCCTTCCAGATGATAGAATTATAGGCGTGTGCAAACATACTTATTCTGAAAGCAAATATGGTTCTCCTCATTTTATCTGAGTTGTATGTTAGCAAGTTATGTACAAAAACAAAATGTATCTACTTTTCTACTCTGTTTAATCCCACTTCAGGTTCCAGTTACTAGTAGTAGAAAATCAAAGCTAAAACAAACTATGAAGTTCATGCACATGTTACTGTAATACAATACATGCCTCTACAACTTAATAATAAAATTATTAAGTATACACTTCCCTCCAAAAGTAGCTTACCTCTTTAACTGGGACTGGAGATATGATGTTAAACGTGTAGCTTCTTCCAGCTGCATAAGCAGACAATTTCTTTTTTCCTGAAGTAGAATCCTATAGATACAAAAATAGTCATTTGTTGGGTCTAAAAGGCAGGGAAATTCTTTTTATAACAAGGAATTTAGCTATAAGGAAGAGTTAGGAATGTAGTTCAACAACATATTTGCCCAGTGTGCCTATGGACCTGGATTCCATTCCCATCCCAATATGGAGAAGAAGTAGAAGCAAAGGAGAAGAGGAAGGGAAAGAGAAGAGTGAGAGAAAAGAAAGAGAAAGAGGGACAGAGGAGAAATTCAACTCTAAATTCCCTGTAAATAATTCAGGTTGGAATGATTAAGTTAATTCCAAAGGCATACATTATAAATGGCAACATAATAAAAATAGTTTG
Source organism: Peromyscus attwateri (assembly GCA_902168425.1). Lineage (NCBI taxonomy): Eukaryota > Metazoa > Chordata > Mammalia > Rodentia > Cricetidae > Peromyscus > Peromyscus attwateri. The sequence continues at coordinate 13,859 of CABHPP010119651.1, forward strand.
TCTTATTTGTAAAATACATCCCTGGAACTCTAAGTTGGCTGAAATACTGTAGATACTTGATATATACATGGTTGGAGCAAGTGGATGATAGAAAGAGTAAGTTAATCTGTGGATGGATGAAGAGACGAACAGGTGAGTGGACAAGTAGGAGGGCAGGTGGATGGACAGGCGAGTGTGTGAATGGGCATATGAATGGATGGTTAAGGTGAGTGAAGGATGACAAGGTAAATGGATAAAAGAATAAACAGAACAAGTTTGGCTCAAGTGCACACAGCATGCATTGATTTGCTGGGATTCCTCATAGCAAATCCAACTCCTTAATCCTAGGCCCTCTTAAGCAAAAACTATGTAAAGTTCCATTGACATTATAGTAAAGCAGGCTCTATAACATTTTCCATCTTCATAACTGGAGCCACTCATTACACAACACACTTTAAAGCTGAATAACATACGTTAAAACCAATGACTTTCAAAGTATGGTCCACAGACCCTGGGGGAATCCCTGACATCCTAAAATATCTCCTCTTCTTCATGACATATCTGTGAGCAGAAAAATATTCATGTGTTCACCACAAACAACATAACAACAGGCTAAATGCTCTTGCAGCTGCCTTCTAGAAAGCCAGATGTTTAAAAAGTTTATTACAAAAAGGTTAAAGTACTATTCTCTCTTTTTTTTTACTTCAAAAACATTATCAGCTATAAAATTTTTATTTCTAATAAGGCTTTGTTATCAAATAATAATGTCAAACTAATTTCTAAATCATTAATTATTGACAGATTAAAAACCAGTACAAGCTCTTTGGAAGTCCTTGGTAATTTTAACAGTGGAAAGCCATTCTGGGATCCAACACCTTGAGAAGAGGTATAATATACTCTTTTCAATGTAATAGTTTTGTTTTGTTTTGTTTTTTGGTTTTTTCGAGACAGGGTTTCTCTGTGTAGTTTTGGTTCCTGTCCTGAATCTCGCTCTGTAGACCAAGCTGGCCTTGAACTCACAGAGATCTGCCTGGTCTGCCTCCAGAGTTCTGGGATTAAAGGTATGTGCCACTATCTCCCAGCTTAATGTAATAGTTTTAAGATTCTACTTACTTATAATTTTGAAGGAAAACATTTTATTATTTGTCCAAAGAAAACTTTAGCAACACAATGCCCTCTTGGGTGAACTATTTTAATATGATATTTAGAAGTCTTATGTTAGTGCCTAAGAAAGGACAATACAAGCCGGGCGGTGGTGGCGCACGCCTTTAATCCCAGCACTCGAGAGGCAGAGCCAGGCGGATCTCTGTGAGTTCGAGGCCAGCCTGGGCTACCAAGTGAGTTCCAGGAAAGGCACAAAAGCTACACAGAGAAACCCTGTCTCAAAAAACCTAAAAAAAAAAAAAAAAAAAAAAAAAAAAGAAAAAGAAAAAAAAAGAAGAAAAGAAAAAAAAAAGAAAGGACAACACCCTCAATACTTGAAATCATGCCACACCTCATTTCCTGTCACTCACTTGATTTTATCCCCTTTATCAGATGAGGAAACAAACACTCATGGAATGAAAGTAATTTGCCTTGGCTATGGAAGTTCAAAGCTTGGGCATCAGCCTGAACCTAAAGGCAGGGCAATTTATCAGATTCCAGTGCTTCGACTTCCCAGCATTCTTATTCTGTTGTTGACATGTGACAAGAAAAGGGTCATCTTTTCATCATAAAACATTTCCCAAATTTGGGGTCATGTTTAAATTCCTACCCTAGGCTTAGCAATGGAAAAGGCACCAAACTCTCATCTGTAGTTTCTTTTCCAGAAAATGGAGAAAGAGTAAAAGAAAGTGAGCGTCAATTATGTTCCCTCACTCAGCTTTCTAACCATAACCCTTTATGAATGACTTTGAAGCTGAGACAGGCAAAGATTGGGTCCTGATCATTTAGCTACTCCAACTTAGCCAGAAGAAGCTAGCCTCATTCCCTCTGTTCCACCTCCACTCTGGGTCTAACCATACAGACTGTGCTACGAGAAACCTCCTACCCTTAAAGTGATCCCACACTTAAATTGGTAGGAAGTGACACTAAGAAATGTGGCCAGCATCCACTTTGCAGAACCTGTCAACAGCTGAAGATACCCTTTGGGGCATTTGGTTTCATCTTATACTCAGCAGTTGATACGAAGTGCAACGTAGAGTGGTACTTATCATACATGTATGTTCTCTTGTAACCAAGGTCATTTTGTAGCAGATTAGGGAATTCACTTGGATCTATTGAGCTCTGACTGAGGGCTCTTGCCCCAGAACTGACTACCCAAGCTCGTCCCACAAGAGACCACCAGCTGGATGAAAACTAGTCCAGCTTTGCTGTCTCATCCCTTGATCCCAGGCATTGGAGCTAACATTGTCTCCAGGGAGTTCTGCAGATGTGTACCCTGGGCCCATAGCATTGGCAAGTGTTGAACTTCACATGGGGAAAGAAACCATAGTCAAGGGTGTGTAGGTAGAGGTTCTGAGGAGGCAGGCTCCATTTGTAGACCAAATCCACCCTGCTGAATCCAGACCAACATGAACTCTAGGCCCTCTTATCCAGAACATATAAAAGAGAATACCAAGGTTGAAGAGAAGGTAATGTTTAGCTAAGAAAGCACAGAAGCTCAAAAGCACAAAAGAAAAGTTCAGTAGCACTGTGCTGTTTGAGATTCAGATTCAGTTCTAGGTTTGGAGTGAGATGGTAGGGCATACTGTTATCTCAGGCAAATTAAAATTCATTCTGCTCATTATTAGGCTAAACTGAACTCTCCAAACCCTACCTCTTCCTTCCTATGGTGCCATGAGTGCTGAGCCCCAAGTCCCTCCAGGCCACCATTCATCTACTGTAAAGATTAACAACAAGCCTCCAAACATCAAGATTGCTAGGCAATACAAAGAACAGTCAGAAGTCACAGTGAAAGTGGGTGTAGTAGTGCATGCCTTTAATCTCAGCATTTAGAGGCAAGTGGATGTCTATGAGTTTGAGATCAGCCTGTTTTACATAGTGAGTATATATAGCCAGAACTACACACTCAAAACAAACAGATGAACAAAAAATAAAAAGGAAGTCATAATGAAATCGCCACTATATGTATCGGCACAGGTCAAGCAATTCTGATTACTTAAACTCTTTATGTAGACAATGCTCAGAAAGGGTCATGTCAATATACTAAATCAGAGCAAGCCAGTGTATTAACAAAGGGGGGGGGGGTTCCCCAAAGTTCGGCAGATAGCCACAGATAAAGCACTGACAGCTGTTAAATGTGGAAAGCAGACCCAGCCTTCGGCACACTCCACAATCACAGGCAGCAAATGGAAACCAGGAGACGTGGCACATGATGAAAGGCTGAACAACTTGGCATCAGAGAATACAAAAGACACAGGCTTCACGTGTCTTGTGCTTGAAAGAGTCTCAAGAGTAACTGAGGAGAGGCACGTTCAGAAACGGACTCACAAAAGGCTGCCGACTTCCTACTGCAAAAGAAAAAGCTGCCTTCCCTGGCTAGAAATCAAAGTTGGAGATAAAAGCAATAGGGAGACACCCATAATGCTACAGGGAGCAATTCTCCCCTCCCCCCCAGGCAACAGAGGCTCCCTGTTTTGGAGCTGGAACACCACCTGCCCCCCCCCCAATCTTCCTGCAGTTGCCTCCGATCCTACACAGGCACTGCTCTGCAAACACAGGCAGAAACCCAAGCACCCACACCAGAAAGGGAACAGTGTAAATGGTGCTTGTCCTTCTTCCCTCTCGATCACTGTCCTCCACCCACTTCTTTATGTTTGTTTCTCTTTTTCTGGAGATAAGATGTCACTCTGTAGCCCACTATCAAACTCTGAAACTCACTATGTACCCTAAGCAGGTCTCAAACTCAAGACCATTATTCCACATTTAAGTGCTGGGATTACAGGTGTGAGTCATCACACCTGGCTTTCATGTCCCAGTTCTGAGTTGATACCAAGAACCATAGAAAGCAGCTAGCGCCTCTCATGGCACAGAAGGCACATGATTCCACTTCCCACACATTCTGTAAGGAAACATGCCAGATAGTCACTGTTCTCAGGGGAAGTGGAACACCCCTGATCTGGCAGTCCCAAATTTGAATGGATGCAGACCCTCAAGCTGCTTGTCACCTAAGTATGATGTAGATTTAGGATTTTGGAGCATTTCAGATTTTAGATTTCCAGATTAGAAATTCACAGGAGTACATCTACAAAAATACTGAAAAAATAAAAATAAAAAACAAAACAAAACCTCCAGCCCCAAGAGGAGGCACATGCCTGTGATCCAGAACCTGAGTGGTAGAGGCAGGAGGATCAGTAATGCAAGGCTAAAGTTAGCTACACAGCAAGTCAGAAGCCAGTGTGGGTACATAAGACCCTGTCTCAAACAATGAAGGAAGAAAGAAATGAAAGAAGGGAGGGAGGAGGAAAGGAATGAGAGGAGAATAAAAGAACGAAGAGAAGGAGAAAGGATTCTAGGGGCTGTAGCTTGATGATTAAGGAGTTAACCTAGCATGTAAAAATAATTAAATATAGAAATAAAATACTCTAGGGCCAGTGAGATAGTTCACAGGTAATCTGCTGCCAAGCCTGGTGACCTGGGTTTGACCCCCAGGACCCACATTATAAAAGGAGAAATGACTGCTGCCAGTTGTCCTGGGACCATCACACTAGTACTGTGGCACACACACATATTCATTCATATACACACATATACAAAATAAATAAAAATATATTAAAAATTTTTAAATAAAATAAAATACACCAAAATTGGAATCATTTCTGGGCTCAAGTATTTTAAGGAATAACTGTTCAACCTGTATCAATTAAGAAACTCCTCAAACCATATACAAGCCATTCATTTAGTGTTTCGAGTTGGTTCATTTCTACAAGTGTTACCCTCTGACCCCCAAATCCTGGAAAGCCACACACCTTTCCGTGGCTCCCTGTGCAGACGTGGCCCGAGCACGTTGGATCTCCTCCTCCAGGCGCCTCCTTTCTTCTTCCAGCCGGGCCACATCTTCTGCCGACCTCGGCTGCTGAATAATGAGCTGCAGCTCCTGCAGCAGGGCCTCCTTTTCTTTGATGAGCTGCAGCCGGTCTCTGTCGGCCTCGGCCATGCCTGGCCATGACTCGTTAGCCAGCTGAGCCAGCTGCTGCTGAATATTGGAGACTCTGAGACAGAGAGGGGCAGGAAGAGATAGGAATGAACAGAAAACCTGATGTGGACACATTTACTTCACCATTGCTGACTCCATAAGCTCACTTGGTTAAATAAATGATGAGATAATTGCTCCGACCTTCAACTTAATAGCATTTGGAAATGAGGGGTCATGAAAGCACTGCAGAAGTCCTTTGTAATTGTCCCTCATCTGAGCTGTGAGGTGACAATAATTAAATTGTACTTGTTTCAAAGAATTGACAAAAAGGTAGCAATCCTCAACATGTCCACACTCTGTTTCCTACTCAATGTCATCCCAGAGAGGAAGGAAGCTGCTCATGTCTCCTTTTCCCACCACCATCAGTATTTAAACTTTCATCCAAGAGATGCCTCTGCCTTACTGCCCCCTTGTCCAGGGGTAAGCACTAACAGACACATTGGGAAAATAACAGGAGGAAAATGCATCCATCAGGAATGTTTCAGAAAAGAACAGCTCTGGGGCCCGCAGGCTCCACATCTGTTCCTTCCTGCCCCAGAGCCCTTGGCCAGGTGGGATTGAAAAGTGCCTTAAGGAGGGGCAAATACTCAACAAAAGCTGAGTGCTTGAACCCTTCCCTGGCCCTAAATTTCCAAGTGCTTGCCTGGCAAACACATTTCATCTCTTGTGCCCTGAAGTGGTGTTGAATTCAGATTAAATAAAATAGACATTGCTCATGTTTTGAAAACATACTTAAAAGTGTGAGCAGTATGTTTTAGATAAGGGTTCTTTAAGAAAAAAACTAGGAATGCCAGACCCAACATGAACCCAGTGCTGTGGAGTACGAAGTTTGGCACGCATGCCTAAAAAACGAAATTCAAAGACTTCATTGAGATGACAGAAATCTGTGAGAACATGTAAGTGTCAGGCACCACAGAGCCTTAAGGCAGTGATTATAAAAAAGTGGAGCCTCAGGACTGGCAGCTCAGGATCACCTGGGAGCGGTTAGAAAGGCAACCATCAGGCCCAGTCCCAGATCTACTGACTCCTACGCCATGAGGTTGGGGTCTTGGCAAGCCCTCTGGGCTCTTCTGCTGCTCACTCAAGTCGAACAGCCAGGACTCTCAGAGCTTCCTCCTCTGCAACTCTGCCCAGTCTGGAAGGTGCTAACTGACCTTTAGGGAGTTACACTAGGCACTGACAGGATGTTGTTCTTCACTAAAATGGGAATGGCAGAGGCAGGGCAGGAGCACGCATGAGACTGCCTATTTCCTGTGCCCAGGACACATGGCACTAACCGTTGTCTAGGTTCTTGCCTGCTGGGTCCAGTCCTCAGAATCTTTCTCAAACCCAAGCTCCACTTAGATGTCATCAATTGACTGGAGTTACCACATGCATTAAATAAACTGTGGCCCAGCCCTGTGCCAAATGAGGCTCTGATCTAGATATGTGCACAGGGACTTGCGAAGGCTGGAGAATTGGACAGAATTCCTCTCCAGGTACAGAACCAACCTAAAACCCGTGGTCACAGAAAGAAAAGGGTCTGCAGGCTAAAGATTACATTTATGCATTTTACTCAAGCCCAGTTCTCCACAAAGGTAAAAAAAAAAATCTACTTGTGCATAAGTAGCTTTATTAGATAAGTTGTTTTCTAACTTAAAACTAATATCCTGAAAATGTACTGGAAAATGAGGCCAAATCATGTCACTGGAAAAAAGTAATGTCAGAGGCAACTAAGCAGGGCTTAAGTATCCACCTATATCTAATTAGTGGAATTAGAAATTTATGGCAGTAATATATAACTGAAGCCAAAGGAAAACAGACTCTGAGCAGGACCATAAATAATCCAGTGGCAAATTAGACATTATAACCAGTAAAATTTCTAGAACAATCTACTATAACCTAAGACAAAGGTAAAGAATAAATAAATATAAAAGACTTGGTGACTAATGAGAAAATCTGGTTATGTCCTCACAGCAGATTTTTATTTCAGTTTATCTGCTTCTTAGGAAAGCCTATCTAAGCTAAGCTAAAACTATCCACATCTGTCACACTTATGACACAAACAGACACATTCTCAAAAGCACTCCTTTTGAGTTCTTAGAGGGACTTTTGTCCTATGTGTATGTGTACGCATGTACACTAGTGTCTCTCTCTCCCTCCTTCCCTCCCTCCCCCTCCCTCTCTCCCGCCCCCCTCTCTCTCTCTCTCTCTCTCTCTCTCTCTCTCTCTCTCTCTCTCTGTCTGTGTGTGTGTGTGTGTGTGTGTGTGTTACTGGAGCCATCTCCTGGACAGCATTCATGCTTAGTAACCACTTATTACTAAGCTATATGCCATCCCACCAGAGCACTCTGAATTCCCTATGGTTTAAATACAAAGAGATGAAGACTCCATTGAGACTGGCAGCTCTATGTTAGCTGGTATCTACAAGGATTCAACTTGCTGAGGGTGACAAAAGACCCAGTTCCTGTTAATTCTATCCTTCTCAGGAAATCTCAAGGGATTCACACTATCTAGAAAAATCAATGAGCAGAAAGGCTTAATTACTGGAGGGAGGAGGCATACAGGGAAATTTTCAAAGAGCCTGCTCACCTTAAGCACAATGAACCAGTAAAACAGCCAAAGTTAAACCATGTACTATAACTTTTCATAGCTTACAGGAAAAAATGTGCTAGGAAGGGCCAACTTCTCCAGCAGAAACAAGATCCGGATGAGGATGATTTCTTGCAACCCATCTGGAAAAGCTGTTTGGGTCGTGCTGAAAACTAGGCAAGCATTTCCATGCTTAAGCACAATGCTTTGTCAATTCCGACTTCACAACAATGAAGATGCTTGTAAGCTGCTTTTTAAGCTACCTCAGAATCTAGAATATTGACACCTTGGAAAAGGCAATCCCCTTCTTTGTGACCACACTCTCGATGTGGACTTTTGAGCCCCCTTCTGGTCTGTCTCTTCCAGAAGCTAAAAGTACTAGAAGGAAGGATTTCCCCAACAACTGACCACTCGCACAGTTCCCTGGCCTTTCAGTATCATGCCTTGTCCGTTGGGCTAAGGTCCTGGAACAGAGCCAGAGGCAAGGAGCATCCTAACTACTGGAGGTTTCCATGAGGAAGCAGATTTCCTGCCTGAGGCAAAACACAGATGTGCCAGGGTCTGTGCACCTTCTTCTAGATCCATGCCAGAAGCTGATCCACTGCTTGAAGGCCCATTCCTGGGAGGGCCATCATTTCAATTCTGAGCATTATAGAAAAAGCAATTTCCAGAAAGACTTTTCTTTGAAGTATTAGTTCAATAAAATTGAGTGCTTGATGAAGGTTTCCAGGAAAAAAAAACCCAAAAAACAAACAAACAAACAAAAAAAACTTTCCCAAGTTCATTTTTAAAGAGCCCTAAAAGCCATATAAAATTGGGAAGGGATTTTCTTCCTTACTTTTTTGTACAAATCCACTATATGCTTTATTGATTTTTCTTTTTCTTTTTGATAGGTAAAACATCTTATGGCCTACATATAATCTTTCACAAATGCCTTTAAGAACTTTAAAAGACATGTTTCCCTATACTATGAGAGTGAAGAAATGAAAGCAAAATTTCACGTCAGGTTTCACATTTATTACATGATTTCTAAATTCTGTTCCCTGAGCAGATCTAACACAGAAGTAAAATATGAACTATTCAGTTCTGATATCTGACCACAAGTTTTTTTCTGTCACAACCAAGGCATGTTAAACCATGAATGGAAACCTGTGTTTAGGTTGCAGAAGCTACTCAGATTTTCACAGTTTGTGGGGAAATCTTTAATTGTTTGAATTTTCTAGGAATAATGTACTTTTAATATTAAAAACATTTAAAGCACATCAAGAATAATCCCAAATTCTACCTAAAATTTTCAATCTGTTGTGTAATTTCCCATGTTTCTAAAATCCCGTGGCTTTCTGGAATAGCAAGCAGAATTTCAGGAAACCTGTCACTCCATTTGATGGTGACAAGTAACGACAGATCCTACTGTCATTGTGCCAACTTAGAAACTTGTATCTTCAGATTTCAATTCCAGGCACAGATCTGGCATCTCATACATTTTCACTCAGTTTTCTTCTTGTGAATGTTTACATTTTATGAAAGAAAGGTCAAAGAAAATCTCAGCTGAGATATAATTGGCTACATGACAACATCTCCAGCAGAAGGAATGAATACTGACAGGTCAGTGTGGAGTCTACTAACTTCTACCTGGGAAATTCAGGAAGTCTCCATTTAGAACACATATTACAAGAAGTATCTGTCAATATACTACTTACTGTCTACCTCAGCTACACTCTCTAATATTTTCTCCCCTTGAGAAGGACAGACATTTAGATAGGAACTTTCCAAAACGAAAAGCAGCAAGTCTTCCACTCCTTATCTTCACCCAAATGGAAAAGATGGAACCACGATAGCAAACACACTTTTATTTACTTGTCAAAGCCCATATACAAAGCCATTTGAGAAAAGAAGGGGTAAATCCAAGTGACTAATCAAATTCAACTGGAATCATACTACCATTGAATCCTGACAACCGACGAACACCAGAACCAATCCTGACAGCAATACTGAAGACACAGGAACTGAATGCACCACACGTTTTGTTCCTATCTGAGCCGAATGTTTCCATGGAAATGGCTACAAATTGTGCACAGTTCTGGACCAAGTGCTCTTAGGTTAAAAATACGGAGCCATCTGCGTCATCAGGGTTGCTTCAAGAAGATTTGTTCTTCCAATTTCAAAAAAATTCCAAAAATTTTAAGCCAGACATGTGAAAATATTCCTCTCATAAGGACTGCCTTGGGAATCCAAAGAGTCATTACAGGAGGGAAAGATAAAAGCAGTCCTCTTGGGACATTTCAACCCAGAGTTGAAATATTAAACAGGTTAATCTTGACAGTGGTAGTCTGGTCAGATAATTCTCCAGAATTCTCACACTACCACCTGGAATTATAAGTTCCACTCCTAGGGACTTCCTTTAAATCTGAGCACACATAAAACCCTTCAATGTCCAGAACTCCACAATTTTGATAACCTTGTGTTTATTTAAAACAACCTCAATTCTAGACACTCAAGAAAGACTTCTTCAAAATGTATAAAAGCATCACTTCCTCCCCCTTTTAGAACTGGAAAAACACAACTGATTCTGTAGTGGATATGTGTAACAGTTACTTTGTATGTGTGAACTTGATTAAGCTAAGGGATGCCCAGACAGGTGGTAAAACATGATGTCTGACAGTATCTGTAAGAGAAATTCTGGAAATTATTAGCATGAATCAGAAGACTAAGTAAAAAGACTTGCTTTTTATCAATGTTAGCATGCAACATCCAATGGACTGAATTTAAGTATTGGATTTACTGGTACAAAATACAAAACCAAAAAACAAAACAAACAACAACAACAACAAAACCTGACCACAACTGTAATGGCTTAAAACAACACTACTATTTGACTACAGTTCCACAGGTCAGCAGAGCTATGTTCCTTCTAGAACCTCTAGGAAAGAATACATCTCGTTGCCTCTTCCAGTGTGTAGTTGGCCTCTATTGATCCCCACCATGCCTTCTCTCACTCTGACCTTCCTGAGTCTTTCTCACAGGATCCTGGGTTGGAAGTGGGCATCTTCAGATCATTTAGGAGCATCTCTCCCCATCTTGAGATGCTTAAACTCATCATACCTACAGAATCCTGTTTATCTTTCATTTCTGAGAAGCCTCTAAGGTGCTGCTAAGGTAGAAGTGCTGGGGCCTGGATTCTTCTAAGTAGTTACCGTAAATCTAAACAGGGTTCTAGCAACTGTGAAAGAATACTTTGATGCCAAAGTAATGATTAAATGCGGTGTCTACCCACTGAATAATCTTAAATCCTCAACTTTTTGCCCAAATGTATTACTTTGACATCTAAAAGGTGACTTTGTACATATTGACACCACTTCTAGAACAAAGAAGTCACTTGCTATATTTGGTAAATGTCACAATAACATATAACAATTATGGTTGTAAGTGTAGCAATAATCTATTTTCTGTGTTTAATACAGCACAGCAAATTCCAGCACCCACACTTGGCTGTTCCACTTCGAAACAGGCACGAAGGAGCAGAGGACTGGTCAGAAGAAACAATCGCCCCCACAAGCACCCAAAGCTATCATAAAAGAATGCATGCAAAATGAAGCATATGACCAGGGAGGTAACCAGGACTGGCCAATGAACTTAGGAAATTCAATGCCAACCACAAGTTCACTCTGAAAAGTCCTGGGAAAGCTGGTGTGATGCTTCCCAGTTTAAAAAAAAAAAA
>CABHPP010119651.1:25402-49752 GCA_902168425.1 Peromyscus attwateri
CCCCCCCCCCCCCCCCCCCCCCCGCAAGATATTAAGACAATATGTAATCCATAACAAAATAGAATGTTTTATTCTTCAATGTGGGCCTTGTGTACAGGCCTATCATCCTAGCTCCTCAGAAGGCTGACACGAGAAGATCACAGGTTCAAGGCCTGCCTGGGCTAGCATGATTCAAGGCCAGCCCAGCCAACTTAGGGAGACACTGTATGAAAATACAAAATAAAAAAGCAGCTGGGATATAGCTCAGTTCTAGGCCAACTGCTCAACATACTTGATGCTCTTGGTTATATTCTCAGCATGGCATATAAAAGTGAAATAAAAATTCAAATCCATGTTGCATGATTTTCTGAAACACATATTTTAAAATGATTTGGTTTTCAAACTCTAGTTCTATAAGGTATAATAGAGAAACCGTCTCTAAATAAAGAGGGTATAAACCATGCAAATATTGAAAATTGAGAACCTAAGCACCTGAGGAGAAAGGCAACATACTAAAACCACAGAGGCAAAAATATTGCACTGTGAAAGGATATGACCAATGTTTTGTGGTGAAGACTGGAGGAAGGGATGGAGTAAGGAATGACAAACCCAAGACACAAACTGTGATAAACGTAGGCAGGTAAGCTATAATATAGGTCAATCCAAATGATGTCACTTGTCTCCAACAAATGAACTCTAATAGATATTGGTATCACCTGCTGACCTATCAGTACCAAACTACTTTTGATGGTAAGACGGATAGGTTTCTGTATCAATCTAATGCCAACGTGTGTGAAAGACAAAACAGTTTGCTTCCACTGGCCTGATGGATGGATGCTATCTGTAGATCGGATGAGAGGGAGGGCAGGAAAGGATTCCCAAGTATCTGGTATGACAGAGAAGGCTGCAACAGTCTCTTATGGATTCACATCATCTTAACTTTAAATACTAAGAATTTCACATTTTAAGAGCACTTGAAAGTTCACCAGGTGTATCATGAAGATATAAAGAATAAAGGACCTTTTCTTTTCTTTTTCATTCATTGCTTCCTAGTAAAATGTGGGCACTCAGGCACTAGAAACATGTTCAGCCTTTTTCCGCAGAAGCAAGCAAGCAAGCAAGCAGAAGGTCAGGCTGTAAAAGTGTGCTTCTTACCTTTTGCGGGCTTCTTCATACTGCCAGTTAAGTCTGACACGGCCTACAAGTCTTGTTTTGTCATCAAAGAGAAACTTTCCAGAGCACAAGGAACAAAAAAAGGAAGAAATAGAATATTAAAAACATGTTTTCAAAGCAGAAAATTCACTTAACTTTTGGGGGAAAAAAACCCCTAAGAATATTATTTACAATGTATTTTTCAAAGGCCTAGAAGGAGCACCAGAAGTAATACTCTGCTGCCACCCTGGCGGGTGAGGGCTGAGAGGCAGGCTGTGAGAACTTCTGCTTCCTAAAACTGGCATTATTTTTGTTTTTAAAACAATGGACACACAGACACACAGACACAGACACAGACACACACAGACACATAGACACACACACACACACACACACACACACACACAAACACACTCATCTATTGTATCACTGCAAATAACAAAAATGAATTATATTTCAATTAACAGGCAATTACTTACTGTAAGCTGACACAAAGGCAAAACATTTACCCTTACTTTGCACTGTAGATTCTCCAATTCCTCATTTAATACAAATATGGCCAACCCTCCATATTTGTGAGTTCCACACTGTAGATTCAACCAACCATGGATTAAAAAATGTAGTTAAGTCTACAATGGTTGCATCTGTACTGAATATGAACAGACATTTTTCTCCTGTCATTGTTCTTAAACTGTAAGAGTATAATAACTACCCATATAACATCAGGTATTATAAACTATCTAGAGATGATCTGAAGTGAACAGGAGGAAGTATGTGGGCGTCTGTGCAAATAGCATGCCATCTGACATATGGGACACAATCATTTGTGGATTCTGGTGTCTCATGGGGTTTGGGAACCAATCCCACATGGACATAGTGGGAAAAGTAGACGTTCTACTTAGAAATCCCAAAGTCTAAATTAGATAGACTAGTTTCCTAAAGAAGGGGCTAGAGGATACCTTCCAAGGCTCAAGGCATAAAAAAGGAAACGAAGATAAAAGGAAACAAGGCAGGGTCTAGACTAGGGAGTATCATCTACAAGTTATGCTTTAAATGCTCACAATACTATCAGTAGTTAGACTTAAATATTTTCATGCCAATTATATAGAAGGTAACAAAATCCACACAAAACAAAAAACTAGTTAAACCAAGATAACAGCTGTAAAGCTGCCAACCCAGGGCCGACCCCAGTAACTTTCAGGGGCTTATAAGCCATGACAATTTACAGCTGGAATGGCAGAACCAGCCACTACTCCCAAACTGACATTTTTAGAATGGCTTATTGAAATCATTAGAGAGCTTTGATCTTATCTGTTTCTCTCAAACTAATTAAGAGCTATAAATTCTAAATCAACTTTAGGATAAGAAGAAAAAAAGTCATTTCCAGAACTCAATGAGTCTTGTGCTTGCTTCCTTTCTTCATTCCAAAATCTCTGGGCAAAAATGACAAGTGTTTCGGCTCACAGATTTTTCTCTGTGTATTACAGTGTTAACCATGTTCTTTAAATAAAAGATCCTTTTTCAAAAATGTCTAAATACACTTTCATCAATAATGAAAACAAAAACTGAAAACATTATTTCCAGAACACCTAAAACAAAACAATTCATCATTTGTACTATACTTCCCCCAGAAAGGCACTATTTTTCAAATTTTCCAAGTACTATTAATAACTAAAACCCAGACGTTCTCACAAATTTTTACCCCCTCTCTCTTAAGCTTTCCTTTATTTAATGGGAGAAGTACCATGGCTCCCACTAATGTTTTATCTTTACTTAATAACCCGTGAGGAAAAAGTCCTCCAAACTGCTCTCATTTGGTTGCAAATTAATTTCAAACTTCATTACAATTCATTCATTACATTCATTGTTCCAAGTCTCAAAGAAAATCAATTTCCTGACATTGTCTTAGGAGAACAAGAAATGGCAACAAAGTAAAACCCTAAGTGACAGTGCCACAAAACCTTCGGAAATCACTGCCTAAACCAGAGATCAGCAAAATGATCCTGGAAGCAGGTCCAGTCCACCGCCTGTTTTTTGTTTGGGAAATAAAGTTTTAATGGCAACCAATAAGCCTATTCTCTTAGGTATCATCCAGAACACCTTTTTGCATTATAATGACAGGTGACCAGTTAAGGAAGTGACTATCTAGGCTTTCAAAGCCTGAGATATTTACTACCTGATCATTTGCAGAAATAATTTGCTAAGCCACACTCTAAAATGTCATGGATATTTCAAGAAAACACTTAAGTTTAATGCTGGCAAAGCGGCTGCCATTTTTAAGACACTTAATCACAAGACAATATGCATTCAAAATGCAACATTACAGCTAAATGTGAGAAATGTGATTTTCCTTTCAAATTTATTGACACAAAGCCCAAAATATCTTTGAGGTAGAAATTAAAAGTTAGTTCAAATGGGTGACAACACCACCAAAGCCAGTGACTCCTCTTTGGGAATGTTCATGTCTTTGTCCTGGATGAGCATACCTCCCCTATAGTATCAGTCTGAGAGCCAGCATCACAAAACTGCTGAGGGACACCAGAGTCACCAAGTGCGCCTGTGCTGTGAGAGAAATCTTGTAGAGTGTCCATAATGGAGCAGCTATTCTTGAAGCTGTCAGTAAGCTTGGCCAGGCTCTGGAAAAGAGTAAGACAAGTTCTGTGAGTGGAGACAGCATAGTTTCCTTCCTTTAGAAGCAGCTGTTTCTTTCTGGTTCAAGGAGGTCTACAGCCTAAGACTAGAGTGATGTCTCATCTCCATATTGTTAGTTTTTTTTTTTTTATAAAAGCATCTTTTTCAATGCACATACTTTAGAGAAAACTGTTAGTCATTTAAGTAAAGAGAAACTGAATACTTCTGGTAGCACACACATAAAATAGAGAATAGTTATGGTACCATTGTTCTTGCTTTTTAAAGCTTTTGTGTTTCTTAATTAAAACAAAAAACGCATTGCTATCCCA
The DNA here is from genome assembly GCA_902168425.1 of Peromyscus attwateri. NCBI lineage: Eukaryota > Metazoa > Chordata > Mammalia > Rodentia > Cricetidae > Peromyscus > Peromyscus attwateri. The sequence continues at coordinate 29,494 of CABHPP010119651.1, forward strand.
AATGCCCAAATAGTTACTGGGTCTGACAAACATGCATGCCGCCTCAAATTTTTTAGAGGTAAACCAGAGATAAAGCATCTCCCAGACCACACTTTTATAACCTGATTTTTTCATCCATTGTGCTAAATGGAAAAAAGTAATTTGTGGATGTTAACATGCTAAAAATTACAGTAACTATGAATTCTGGCACATGAAACTTGTTTGTGTGGACATTCGAGAGAAATAAGATTGTTTACTATTTCTTTAGGTTTTGGTACTTATTCACTTTTGGCAATGCTGAAGACACCAGAACCAGAATATACAAGTGCAACAGAACTCAGGCAGTTGGCTCAGAACTGAAACGATGGCGTTTTGGAAGGGGCCAGTCATCCTGAGTTTATTTAAGATGGAAGAGATCAGGCAGAATTAATACACTTACTTCAACATGGTGTGCATGTGCTCAAAATACACATATATAGTACTCATACATTATGTATATAATAATATAAAATGTAATAAATAAATGACAGATAGGTCGGCAGGCAGAGTTTTCAAGAGGCAGCCTTGGTTTTACCTGCATCAGGTCCCGCCGCTCCTTCTCGCCTGTACAAATGGCTTTCTTAATAGTACGGAGTTCACTCATTATAGCCTGAGCCTCATCCAGTTTGTAGTTGGTGTGAGAACTTGACATCTTCCGGTCAATCCTGTTTACAAATAAGAAATTAGAGTCATTCCACATGAGATTATAACATCCTTTTAAACAATAAATATTCAAACATTCCAATATTTAAAACAATATATATTCAAAAGTATCATAGAAAGGTGGAAAACAGTTAAAAGCAGAGTTTGGGCACAAAACAGCAAAAACTCCATGAAACCTTCCATCCTTGTGGCAAATATGAAGACCTGAGACCTGGTTGATGGATATCTGCCTTTGCTTCAGGAGCATCCTGTGTAGGAGAGGAGGCCCATATCCTCTACTAAGCAGCATGCTTGAATAATACATGAGATTGTATATTCCCTCTCAGGGCGGATAACCAAAGTTTTTCATTTATTCTCAGCATTATTAAGGTCAGTGGTCAAATATGTTTATTAAATAAACTTATGGGTGAGATTTGTATGCCAGGAGAGTATATGGAAAACAGCAAGAAGTAGTATGGTCCAATAATATACTTAACAAAAATTGGAACCTCATTTTGTGGTACTGGGGATTGAACCCAGGACCCTGTCCAGGCTAGGCAGCATTCTACTACCGCACTATATCCTCAACCCTGAAAAATTGGAAACATATGCCTTCTCTATTCATTTATTTCATTCTAGTTATTACTTACCATTCTAGTTATCACTTATCTCTATCATTTATTCTATCTACCTCCTTGATACTTTGCTTCAGTCCTAATATCCATCCATCAAAACTTCCTTCCTCCCCCCTTCCTCCTTCTCACCCTCTCTCTCTCTCCTGCTTCTGTCTGTTCATCCACTCAGTCAACCTATACACATATAAGCCTGGCTGGTAGTAGTAGGTATAGAACACAAAACAACCAGATTTGGCTTCATCTTCCAATAGCAGGCAGTCTTGGGAGCATGTCCTCTGTCATGTCTCCCATTCCTAAGTCTCAAGCCTGGGAAGCCTACAAGGCTAAGGAAATGGAGAAATTGGTCCAGATGTAGAATAAATTCCTTCCCTGGAAAGTAGCTACCTTGCTCAACAGGTTCCAGGCCCACCATTACACAGGTTCTGAACCTAATAATTTCCCTCACAGGTTATCCTGAAGATCTGGATCATCATTGTGAGCCCATACTGCCTCGTTTTCCCCTACACAAACCTAGTATTCTGCGAGTAGGAGTAGAATTCCAGCTCCACCACTCATTAGCTGTGGGACCCTAGACAAATCATCCATATCTTTTGATCTACTTCATTGTGTCTCAAATGGGAATACTAACACACTACTCCCACACGACAGGCGTAAGATTTAAGGAGAATATGTAAGGAAAGGACTCACCTGGCAGAAGTCCTAGAATGTAGTTTGTAATAATGATGGTTATCAGGATAATAAAACTTCTTACTCATTGGAGAAAAGGTATTAAGTTGACAACTTTACTATTTTATTATTATTAATAAATTCCTTGTCATATGTGTAAAAACACAAAGCAAAGCTCAGCACCAGAGTTGACCTGACCTACTGGCATCCTTGGAACAGAAGAGCAAATACAGAAGCAAGAAACTGAGTTGGAACAGGGCAATAGAACCAGTCAGTATTTCTATGATAGCCATCAACTACTATGGACATTTATGAAGATGGAGACTCTTTTCCCTAAGAGAACAGATACAAATAAACCACGTGATACCACATATTGCACGATGACAATTCCAAACCAATCACAGCCTGACTCCACAGGCACTTCCATAATGGTCAGGTACACCCTATAAGTTTCTCAAATGTACATTTCTATAAAGCAAAATTCTTTAGTTATACATTATTTTAATTAGTTGCATGTATTTTTTTAACTAAAGTGTTCTATGCTAAAAGTTAAATTACATGAGCATGAACAGAAGTTTGGCCTGTAGGTATTGTTTTTTGTTCTCAAAAGATCCCTACTCTGGATCCTTCACAACACCTTATCCAAATGATTGAGGCAATTAGTTTTAACTCCATAGCACCTTAATGGTTGTCATGAACTTTAGTAATAAAACATGAAAAGGCCAGGCAGTGGTGGCGCATGCCTTTAATCCCAGCACTCGGGAGGCAGAGCCAGGTGGATCTTTGTGAGTTCGAGGCCAGCCTGGTCTACAGAGTGAGTTCCAGGACATCCAGGACTGTTTCACAGAGAAACCCTGTCTCCAAAAAAACCCATAAATAAATAAAAATAAATAAATAAATAAATAAATGAAAAGTTCTGTTGAATGTGGTATGCAGGCCGGTAGTCAGGCAGTGGATGCAGGAGGATCATAACTTTGAGGCCAGACTAAGCTACACAGGAAGACCCTGTCTTAAAACAAAACAAAACAAAATGTATGTATGTGAGTGCCTGTGTGTCTGTGCACATGCATGTGTATTTCCCCAGCATAGCTATTTGGTGAATGCTTTAAAAAAATAAATGAAAGTCAATAGCAAAAGTGGCAGCATCCAGCATATAAACCGCTTGTATATTTTTTTAAATTCTTTTGTCCTCAAAAGCAGTCCCCCTTCTGCCAAAATGGCTGGTTTTCTCACTCACTACAAGTATGCTGACCTGTAAGTTGAGTATGATAGTCACAAAATTTTCTACTCTATACTTATATTACTGATCATAGTTTCACAACAAAAATCAACGACATGGACTGAAGTTTTGCACAGAGGATGTTACTAAACTAAATGATGTGATGAAAAGGGTGACTGGAAACAGATTAGAGAATCACCAGAACAAATATCAACTCCTGGTTCCCTGCTGTTCCTGAATGCCTACAGGTAGGACTGAGAATTTTGTTTACCCAACAACTAGTTCCCACAAGGTTAGAGGAGCCTCTTCTTACACGAATTATCATTCACTGACAATATAGTAATTAGTATTAAAATGAAGTCCATGGCCTCTGTACATGTAAAGACCCAGGAGTCGACAGTAGAAAGAATTCTATGATAGAGAATGCTTTTGGTATGAAATTACCTAAGGACAAAGCAATACCCTCAAATGATGAGATTCTTTTTTAGCCCATGTCCAGTTCAAGAGCACAGGCTGGCAGTTAGGTCCAGCTGTTCACCTAGAGCTGGAGTGTATCTCATGGCTAGCATCGATAAAATGTGTGAAGACATGAGTTCAATCACCAACACCAGAAAAAAAATTCCCTTGAGAGCTATTCATCTCAGCATTAAGACCCACAATGCAGGAAAACATAAAGCAGGGGCATCCCATGTATGTTTCCACTTTATGTACTCTAGAAAGAGCCACAAGTCTCTAACACAAAGGAAAATTCAAGGGCCATACATTTTAAACCACTAACTGCCAAGAAAGTCACCAAATGTTTCTTGTAGGCCTTATTTAAATAATATGTTCTGTACTAATCTTCTGATGAAAGGCTTTACCATATATTGTTGTTAATGTCATAAACCATAACCTCTGTAGGCTGATGAGATCTATAAAAAAGAGGAAGGTCATCTTCAAACAAAAATCTAAAGCCAGGGATGTCCAATTGCTCTCTAACCATCAACAGCCACTGTCTCTGCTACTAGGGCTTTCTGCTGTTCCAGAATGAAAAACAAAGCAAGGCCTGCAACCAATCTCATAGAGAAAAGGGAAACTTGACTATATTAAATGTAATTTTCCAAGTGCCTGGGAATGGGTGTCAATAAAGTATCCATAGCTGTATAGCTATGATTCACAGTGAAGGCTGCAGTCCCACACCTGCTCCTCTATCAGACCTGAATGTGGTGGCTGCATTGCAGCCTTCAGCAGTTGCAGCACCAAAGCTTGGCCACTGTTAAAACCTAGTAGTGGAGCCAGCAGCCTGTTGTGGCACCAGATTGTACAACAGGAATAGCAGCCATATCAAAGAAAAGAGACCCAACTTTATCAGCAGCATGAGCAAGTTAGTCCAGCAGTGAGCATTGCAGAGGCCTTCAGAGAATAAAAATGGACTTCAAGGCCTGGACCTGGGCTCTGGCCACAGCTCTACCTTAGAAGCCATGAGACAGTGAAACGGAATAAAGATTAGGGGCTAGCATACAAGTCTGATGATATGAGTTTGGACCAAAGAACCTACACAAAAAAGCCAAATGTATTAGTAGTGCAAGGTGGAGACAGGAAAACTGGCTGGAAGCTTATGGGTCAGATGACCTTGATATGCAACAACTCAGAAATAAGAAACCCTGTCTCAACAATGTAGAAGGCAAAAATCAACTCTCTGAAGTTGATCTCTGACCTCCACAACATGTGCTATGCTACATTCACACATCACATCTCTCTCTCTCTTTCTCTCTCTCTCTCTCTCTCTCTCTCTCTCTCTCTCTCTCTCACACACACACACACACACACACACACACACACACACACACACACAGAGAGAGAGAGAGAGAGAGAGAGAGAGAGAGAGAGAGAGAGAGAGAGAATGAATATAATATGCCAGAGTAGCTGGATAGACCCTGTTTTAGGGATACCCTGTAACAGAAATCCCCAGGAATAGAGCAAGGAACCCATGAAGAGATGTTTATCATCAAACTCATATCATATTGCCCTAAGATTTCCATTTTTGGTGATTAATTGAGGATGCTGGTAGAATTTACTAGCAGAAGAAGGAAAAAGCCTAACACCTTAAACTCTCATCTTTGAGAAAAGAGCTGCCAGTCCTTCAGAGTCATTCCATGTTAATACCACAGATTAAAACACAAAAGAATAAATAGTTTTGTTATAGTCACTAGGTTTTAAATGAAAAGTTCTAGAAAGGGTCTTGAATGAACATCAGAAAGCTTTTGACAGCTTGCTATCAACAGTGGGTCTTGTGTGCAATGCTAGGTCTGTCCTATCACTGGGAACAATGTTCCTTTTGTTTCCACCCCATTTTCTGTGTGTCTTACTACTATATGAGTGGTACTGCCAGAAGGGGGTTGCACAGGCTATACCTTATATGCAGGTTAGTGGGGTGCTGTTAATGGAACCTTACTCTAGCTGTACACAATTCCATTCTTTTCTTGACCAATAAATCCTCAGACAGAAAATGCTGACTCTCTTATCTAGTAATGGTTCAGTGTGATATCAAATACTTAGAAGTGTGTAGTCACTCTTATTTAAGGAGACAAATAGGTGTAAATCTATCCATCCTACCTCAACTGGGAAGTTCCTTAATCAACAGTAAGGCTGAGAAGCTCACAGAGTGGAAAGAATGAACCTAGTAGAAATTGGTTGTTGGACCACTTATGGACACTCCTTTCGGTAATGTGAATAGCAGACATAAGTAAAAGGACTTCTTAAAATCCAGGGCTCAAATTAAATATAATCCAAAATGTAGAGGAAAAGGAAATACTTGAGCAGTTAATAAGAAGGCAAGCAGGCCAATTAACAGTTCTCCTTAAGACCCTGGCAGCTCAGAGGGTCCCAGTATTTAAGAATGAAGTAAATGACATGACAGCTAGCAGAGACCATGATATCAGTCACTCCCACAGAACTCAGACTAGGGTCCATTTATTATGTTGAGCTGTTCCTGTTCCAGAAATTGTCTGAGTCCTCTTGATGGTGTAGGAACCAAGGCAAAGTGTCACACTTGAATCATGAAGGTAGCCAATAAGATAAAAATCACGAAAATAATGCAGTATCCATGGTTTTAAACCACTTTAGGGTCAGTGTGCAATTGAGAGTTTGCCTCTTTCAATAGGATGGTTCATCAAGGATCTAAGTAAGATGTCACTTGCCCCAGAGACCCACAGAAAAGAAGGATGAATTTAGATATTAAGTACTAGTTCTAAAAGCAAGTGTCCCAGGTAGGCCGAGAGCTAGCAGGGTAGTCAAGGGGGCTGGCATGGAAGACTGGAAATGAAACTAGGGTGAAATGAAGTTGGTCTAGTAGGCTAACTCATCAAACATCTACTTTGTATTCTAGGAGAGAGAAGGCCACATGAGAGTCATAAGGTGAGGAGACATTTAAAAAGAATTTCTGTGGTTACTCACAAGAATCATGAATCACAATAGTGGCTCAGCTTAGAGTGATCGGAGTAGAATCTGTGAGAGGGATTGGGTGCCAAATATGGAAATACCATACCATAAACAACAGATGTGGTAACAAGGGGGTCAGGGCAGCATTCTGGTCATCATACCAGTGTCAGGGACATTACAGTGTTAGGCAGATAAATGGGAGAAACTTAGGGTAAAGCCATGTTAGGTGGGCTTCTCAGTCAGGACAGCTCAGAATTAGCACAAGGTTCGCTTCAGATCTCCAAACAGGGGACTACCAAGGGGATTCTGCCCATACCTGTGAGCATGACCACCACATTCTTGTGTTTTGTTCATTCCAGAAATATTCTTTAGTTTCTGCATCCTTCTATTTGCCTCTGGAAACTAACAATGAGTCACATTAAGGTAATTTTCAAGTTAGGTTTCAAAAATTTGTGGACAACAGAGTCCAGTGATCTTTCACTGAAATAGCTCACTTAAGACTTTTTTCAAAATAAATGATGTTTCTATTTTCTGAAGACTTTTACAGAGATCCATGAGAGAAATGCAAGTGAATAATACACTTAGATCCTCTCATTCACCAATGAGAGAGGCAAAAATGCCATAGATTGTCAACACATTCTGTTGGTAAAGGCATGGAAAACAGAAACGTTCATGTCCAGTGGTAGGAAAAGAAAATGATGTAGTTGCTGTAGGAAAATTTGGCAATGTCCAATATATGACAAATACATTCATCCTGTGACCAATGAAACTAACTTTCAGGTACTTATCCTAAAAGTATCTTTTAGGAGACAGAAATCTTATGGGAAATATTATGCATGGCTATAGCAAGCCACCAAAGCCAAAACTCACTGAAAATCTGGAAAGTTAAGAACTGAAATCTAAAATCAGGGAAACTATACAGGACACACAAATTCTTTTCCTGAGCAAATCAGTTACTGGGAAAACAAAAGGAGAAGAATCACAGATGAAGAGATTTAACTGATATACCCAAAAAATACACTGTGTGGGCCTCATTAGAATTTGGAGCCAAATAGAATGGGGAAACAGGAAAGCTCTTTGCTGATGGGTGCTGTGGGATGTTCTGTATGGCAAATGTGTTGCTCTGATTGGTCAATAAATAAAACACTGATTGGCCAGTGGCTAGGCAGGAAGTATAGGCGGGACTAACAGAGAGGAGAAAAGAACAGGAAGGTGGAAGGAGACACAGCCAGCTGCCGCCAGGACAAGCAGCATGTAAAGATGCCGGTAAGCCACTAGCCATGTGGCAAGGTATAGATTTATAGAAATGGATTAATTTAAGATATAAGGACAGTTAGCAAGAAGCCTGCCAAGGCCATACAGTTTGTAAGCAATATAAGTCTCTGTGTTTACTTGGTTGGGTCTGAGCGGCTGTGGGACTGGCAGGTGAGAGAGATTTGTCCTGACTGTGGACCAGGCAGAAAAACTCTAGCTACAGATGGGTGCCTAGTAAGTGGGATATTAGGACTCAGATTATGTTCACAAAGGGGTCTACAGCTTTACGAAAAGGATTTATCGATTAAATGTGATTTGGGGATTTATTCCAATAAGAACTTAGGGAATGAGACAGGGCTATATATTTGCCAAGACTAGTCACTGTGGGGTAAAAATAGGGAGAGGGCTATAGGAGGCTTGTTATATTCTCTCTCTCTATCATTGAAAGCTTACATCTCTCTCTCTCTTTCTCTCTCTCTCTCTCATATATATGAGAGAGACATATATATGTATACACACATACACATATATAATATAATATATATGTACACATATATAAAACTTCATCATTAATCCAGAGAATATATCCAAGGCCAGTTCCCCTCCACAAATATTTACAACATATATAAATTTTTTTAAAAAAATACAAAAGGTTCTTTTTTACTCCCTTGGACTCAAGCATAATGATGGATTTCCTTGCTAGCCAGGAAATTCACCAAGATAAACAAGTCAAGTTTAAAATGTTATAAGCGGCCAAACTCCTGTTGAGGTGCTCTGAAGTTTCTGGGAAGCAAGAACAGCAGACAATTTCTGGAGGAAAACCTAAGGCTGCTGCCTTGAACCGTGCTAGTGTTAAAAACAAAACAAAACAAAAATCATAAGCATCGTGTTTATGTACAACAGCTCACTTGTTATCTGGACTTAGAGTCTTGATTTCACAGTAAGAGTGAGATGGTAATTTTTTTTCTCAAAATTTCTCCATGAACAATATAAATATTCACAACTGATTTGATCCAAATATAAGTGCCCAAACTTCAATAGCAGAAAATTAATTAGGATGTAAAAAATCTCATAGTCAATGGTACTCAGGGCAAGGTACCAGCTTGTTTTTCACTTGTAAAGAATTTTAAGAGTGATGTAAGTGTCTATGTTTTCTCTTTTTCCTGAGGCTGTATCACAGATGCAGTAAACACAGTGATAATGCAGTTTCCACCAGAGCAGTAACATGCTATTCAAGTAGGGCTCTCTCTGGGGAGCTTCTTTCTGAAAGGTGTTTGAAGCCTGTCCCACTGGTAGGACACAGAAATGAAGGTAAGCCCCTCAGGACCAAGGCTAGGTCCAGAATCTCCCCCATCTACTTTTTGACAAGTAAGGGTGGGTATTCCCATGAGCTCTGTCAGACAAGAGGAGCCTCCCCTTGGAAAGAGGCAAGTTTACAATAACTGCCCCCAATCATGGAGTCTTGCTAAGGCAAGCAGAAACTAACTAAAAACACCATACCTCTCTCTTCTAGGATCTCAATTCATATTCCATGTCAGCTATAGGCATGAAGTTAAGCCTCTCCCTGTGCTAGTTCATACTACATAGCTGGAGAAACAGAGGCTACCTCCTATCCTCAAGCCACTTACAAGCACAACAGATGGACTACTTCCTAGCAAGGTCAAAGGGAAGTCCATTTTCCAGTTCCCAGAATATTTTATGTTCTAGATTATTCAGTCTGAACCGGATATTACAAACTTTGTATTCAAACTGGGAAACGGGCTATCCACAATGGGTCAGGAGAAGCACTGGGCACCAAGCTCATTAATCCCCTGCAAAAGCCACAGCCTTCAAGGAAAAGTGCTAAAATTGGCTCCCCTGTGAGCTTTGGGGCTGCTGGACACCCTCAGATTCTTTCTGAATCCTAGTCACCTTCTTCAGAACATTTGCAAGTAAAAAAATGAAATGGACTGAAGCTTCCAACATATAAAGAGCCCACCATTAAAATGTTAGATTATCCCGTACCATAGAGTAAAGCTACTAGTAGCAAAGGGCACTGAAAGCAGGAAATCATCACCCTATTCAACTACATAGTCCAGGCAACTTTTGATAACCTATCAAGTCCAATTATTAATTTGCTTTTATTCTTTATTCATCCCCTTTAACGGAACACAACATACAGGGAAGCATCCTAGAAAGTGTTGGGAGACCTGGAGGCTCTCTGGGTGATTGGGGAAGGGGTGGGAAGATAAAGAGCCTGCACTAATACACTGGGAAGCACTGCATCAAGTAGACCAAATGAGCAACAAAGCCAGTAGCCAGGAAGCACACAGTGACAATGCAGCTTCCTACAGAGCAGCACTGGAGAAGAGGCTTGATTTGCTTAAGACAAAACTTTTAAAAAGCAGAACAAAAACAGCTGTGCTAACTGGCTAGTGCTAGTTAAAAGACTCTCAGATTGCAGAATCAAAACCCAGGCAGACCACACAAACAGACTGCTCAGTGCTAGTAAAGAACAAAGAGGGATAATGACTTTAAAAGAGCTCAGATGGCATTACGCTGATGGGTTTATCAAAATCCACCTGCAGGGGGCATGCCTGTGTTTCTGAATAAACTGCCATGTTTTTAACATTCCTGGGAGTCAGGGCCTGAGAAGCCAAGTTCCCCCAGGCAAAATGCAACAAATCCTTTGTTTTGTGTCTTCCCTGGTACCCAGATGACCTTAATATAAGGTACACATAAAGCAACCCTGAACCAACCCAATCTGACTGACTACAAAAGTCAGTCTCTGGCTGGATAAGTGGTTCACAAATTCAAGTTCTTGCTGAATAAGAAGCAAACATGAAGACCAGAATTTGGATCACCAGAACCCATATAATTGTCAGGTAGGTGTGACAGCCTGCTTATAACTCCAGCACTCAGAAGGTGGAGACAGGAGTTCTGGGTTACAATGAGAAACCCAATCTTTTTTGTTTGTTTGTTTTGTTTTTCGAGACAGGGTTTCTCTGTGTAGTTTTGCGCCTTTCCTGGAACTCACTCTGTAGTCCAGGCTGGCCTCGAACTCACAGAGTTCTGCCTGGCTCTGCCTCCCAAGTGCTGGGATTAAAGGCGTGCACCACCACTGCCCGGCCGAGAAACACAATCTTAATGAATAAGGTGGAAAGTGATGAAGACTCCCAGATGTCAGTCTCAGGCCTCCAAATGCATGACATACAGGTCCACACTCAAACAAGCATATACAAACACACCACAAACACATACACATGAAAAAAGAAAAATAGTCAATCTCAATTTAATGTTCAAAAATAGAGTCTGATATGACCAGATCATACCACTCACACAAGGCTAAGGTAATTACACTCGTCAACCACACACATATCTATTAACTCTCCATAAAGATCAGCACTGCCCTCATATTTGCTACAGTGTTACTGAATGTGAATCCAGGATATAAAACATGCTATGTTGTTCATCTTTACACACTACAGTAACCATGCAGATGGACCCCCTACCTTTGTCAAAATTAATTTGATACTAGGCAGGTAATTTCGCACTCTGGGCAACTGAATTTGATCAGTGCTGTTAATCAACTGCATATTTATACCCCTTCCCCACTCTTCTGTTGAAGCCTTATGCTGTAATGTGAAGGTACTTGGATGGGGCTGGGGGTTAGACAAGGTCATGAGTATACCCACAAATGTCCTTGAAAGAAAAGGAAGAGAGACTAAAACTTATACAACCTCTCTCAGCCATGTAAGGGTACAGTCAGTGTAAAGGTGGCTATCTACAAGTCTGGAACTGGGTCGTTTCTAGGAATAGACTCAGACTTCCAGACTTCATGCAGAATTATGAAATGAAAGACTTCTTCAAGGCACCCACCTGATGGTATTTTGTTGTAGCGGGCAGAATGGCTAAGACAATCATGTAAAGAGGAGAAACACAGGCACAGAAAGTATGAAGCACATGCCAAGTTTAGCCAGTGAACCAGGCTCTGAAAGGTCTCTCAGGCAATAAGTCTACACTATTTCCTTTAAGAAAATTAATTCTTTCAGGCCAACACCATCACCATCTATAAACTGACTCTTGTTCACTTAATATGCTGATTTAATACAGCTTACTAACTATAAGAAATTCCTCCTCAAACTGTTTATAGGATTACGGTTCTAACTGCAAGGGCAAAAAAAAGGAGGAAGTCCAGCAGTACTATTTGTGATGATGGGAATCTACAGCTTATGATGGCCAATGTGTAGTCACTAGTCTTGTGCTTCTCAACTGTAGGCATTTGACAATGTCTGGACACATTACAAGTTATTACAATAGAAGTTGGATGGATGTGACTGACAGCTAGTGGGTAGAGGTCAAAGATGCTGCACAACTTCTCTGTTGTGCAGGATGCTCTACACCAAGACTCATCTAGCTCAAAATATCGCTATTGTCATGGTCGAGAAAATATGTATTACTCACGTGTGACCACTGAGAACTTCAAATGTGACTAATGAGACTGAGGAACTTTAATTTTATTTTAATTGATTTTAGAATTAAAAAAATTAAGAGAAACTAATAAAATCCTGAATTTAAAGGTAAATAGTCACGTGTGTCTTAAGCAGTACAGCTACCAAAAAGTATGCATAAATATAAAAAGAAGGGTTTTGTTTCCCAAGTATTTCCATTTGAAGGAATAAGGTATCTTCAAGGAAAAAGAAAGATTCTGATATTTGAGATCAGAGAATAATGAGCATAAATACAAACAAAAAAGTTAAATTCTTGAGGCATTTGAACATGACATGTCCAGGTACCAAATGTATCAGAAAAAAAGGAAATCACAAGAAAACGCTCCCATATACACATGCAAGTAACTCACTCTTGTAGGGTCTCCACACCCTTTTCTTTATACTGTAGCTCCTGCTTCATCTGGGTCAGTTCTCGTTTTAATCTGGAAAGCTAAAAACAATTTTTTTTAAATCCAAGCAGTGATAAATTATTTCTACAATAGTCATCCAAGTTATTCCTTAGCTTTCAACTGCATCATCCAGTCTTCACTACTCTAAGAAAACTGCCTTGCTTAGACTAAAAGGTCCCCAATCCTGTGGAGTGTTGTGAAAAACTGTCTTCTGGATATAGCACGGTATTGCAATTATGAACTCACAGCAACTCTGGTTACCTGCTACAAGACTTACACAAAATCAAGCCAGCCAAAATTCTAGCATAGATGTGGAAGAGGCTCCCTTTCTGAGGAGTTCTTAGCAGTTAATAGGTGATGGGGAAGGAAAAAAATCATCTTCTTTTCAGAATGTGGCCACTGGTAGAATTCCCATCCTCCAGTAGATACTATCATACCCACACACATATGGTCAAACACTAATTGGACTTAGGTTATCAAAAAAAGGAAAAGACACTAAGTTGGGAAAGGGATATGTTGGGGGAATATGGAGGGAGCTGTAGGAAGGAAATGGGTAGTAGATATGATCATATTTCATTGTATACATGTATAAAATTCTCCAACGAATAATTATTTTAAAGCCCCCAATCCTAACAGGTCCTATGCAAGTGGGGAACAGTACTTGTTTTTTGAGGATAACAATGTACATATCACATAGCAAATGTAAAATTTTGTCATCTTCATTTGTACTTACTCTTCATAGATGTTACCAAGGACATTTGCAGCCTCTGACTACCTGAACCTCAATTCCCTGATATGATTCCTTAAACAGATTCTGGAACCTAAGCCAGCCATGTCTCCACCAAATCACAGGGGAATGGCCTTACAGACTTGCAAGTTTAAAAAGCTCCCCAGGTGGTGTTCTTTGCTGTGCTTAAACTTCAGAACTAAAAATACACAGCCTAGTTTATGGAATGGCACATCAGTAAAAGAGGAGGCCTCATTACTAAGATGTTCCCTGAGCTTTGTCACAAAACAATACATGGGTCCTCTTTCAGACAACCAGGTGGATAAGGGCCAAAAGGGATGAGATGAGGTGTCACTTAATGAATGTAGGTGTCACCAAGGAAGGATCAGAATCCTGATGAAGCAATGCTATAGCAGCTGGGACTCTTTGGGACTAGCAACCCAAGAAGAACAGCTACCAAGGGTCAAAAGTGGTATCCTATTGGCACAGAGAAGCAGCCCGGCAACACTGGGCCTTGACACCTTGCCATCTTCCCAAATGGTTGAACGGTCTATCCTCTAAAACATGCAATGGATGCTGGCTACTTTTTTTTCTGATGAGCAACAGCTTTAAAATAAAGTATTTTTTTTTCTGCTATTGCAAAACAAGTGAAAAATAAAGCAAAATGCAATATAATTTGGGAAATAAAAATCTTACCAATATCTTGGTGTTAGACATACTGATGATCACACAATTAATCATGATAAGTATTGCTACATAAAAAGACATACAGTGCTTCCAGCTGTGAAAACCCTGGTTTGACTTACCCTATCCCGGCGACTTGCTATTTCTGCTTTAATCTGGTGTGGATCATACTTTGTATTGGCTGAATATCCAGAGAAGGCTAAGGAAAAAGAAAATGTTTTATTTTATAACAGAATCTTTACAATAAATGGACAAAAGGAACTTCTGATTTATCATGTTAAATTCTCAGTCTGGAATTTACACATGGGCACTGGCTCCCAAATAATTAACATTTCACAACCTCAAATCTTGATGTTTGATTTTTGCATTAGGATTTACTACATGATCACATAAGAAAACTTAAGCGACAGGGAAATAAACTGTTTACTTCTACTAGAAATCTATGAGGGATAAAGCCCACACAGACATAAGTATGGAAAATTGTTCTTACTTTCTTTTCCATATAAACACACAGAAGTGACTAAAGGATAGAATCATAAAGATAACTATTGTTATTTTCCATGGTTGCATGTCAAAGGATTTTTTCTTTATTGTCTTTGCATCTATAGTTTCCAGATGATAATTGTTGCCATGGGAAGGAAAAAACACTGAAAATGTATAAAATTAAAAGGCAGCTAGTTTTCCAGTTCTGTCAAAATCTAGTTACTGTCAGTCTCATCAGACTGAAGGCAGTATGCTCCCAAGTTACTTGTTCCCTAGAAATTGAAGTAAGATATTCATACTTTGATTCTCAGTCTGTTTGGATGTCTGGCTAAAATAAACGTGTAGTTTCTTAAACAATGTCATGCATGTGATTTAATGCTTTTTAAAGACACAGTGTCGCCGGGCGTTGGTGGCGCACGCCTTTAATCCCAGCACTCGGGAGGCAGAGGCAGGCGGATCTCTGAGTTAGAGGCCAGCCTGGGCTACCAAGTGAGCTCCAGGAAAGGCGCAAAGCTACACAGAGAAACCCTGTCTCGAAAAACCAAAAAAAAAAAAAAAAAAAGACACAGTGTCATTCATATGACTAGTCAATATCTGGGGAGAATAAACTCCACAGATCTGCTTCTGTCCATACAAAGCTGCAAACCCTTTTTGCATTCAAGTGGCTGAGACAGCCAGTACCTGTCCCTGTGCCCCTCATTTCTCTACACTGTTTTTATCCTTCTATTACTATCACTTTTGTTTATATGGCTGAAGGCTTGGTGGTTTGTACTATGGCAACTTGATTTCTATTCTCTTCCTTAGTTCCATGGTCCTCATCTGTGAGCCAACCTACTCAAGTATCATCAGCTTCCTGGTGTTGTCCCTTTCGTTCACTCCTGTGATTTCAGTACCAATGACTTACATGCTCACTAGAATTTAATTCAAGATCCTTTCCTCACTTTATATTGGAAAGGACAGCTTAAAACTATCAAGTAGCTTACACAGCAAGATTATTTAAAACTTCAATTAGAACCACATCCAAAGTTAATTTGGGCAGTTCAGAGCTCCTATTTTAAAAACAGCTCTATGGAAAATCTACTATTTAAGCCCCATTTAGTCAGAAGTTCAAACAACTGAATCTACTGGAAATAAATATCTGAAAGAGTGAAATGTCTGCCAGCTTTATCTCAAATTGTCTTATACTTAGAATTGTGGTCTCTCAAGGACATGGAGGAAAACTTTTTTATAACACAATTCTTTGCTGGGTGTGGTAGCTCACGCCTGTAATCCAGGACTTGGGAATCTGAGGCAAGGGGACTGCTTCAAACTGAAGGCCAGCATGGGCTACAGAGTGAGATTGTCACAAACAACAAAATCCACAATTCGTAGCCTATTGATCGTAGAATACAGATCATTCATAGAAAATTTCATAGCATGAAAAAAGCCCGGTATTTAACCAACTCCAGTCCCCCACCTCATCCCACCCCACACCAGAATTCTATTTTAGATAAGAATGTCTATTTTGAAATTTTACAATTTTCAATGTTACCTGATTGGTGGCTTTCATTTAAGATCAACAATGAATGTTATGGCTCAAACAGCGTTATTTTAAAAATTTTTAAATTGTATGGGTATGAGTGTTTTGCCTGCATGTATGTCTGTGTACCATGGAGTTCCTGGTGCTCATGGAGCCAGAAGAGGATATTGGATCCTCTGGAAATGGAGTTACAGACGGTTGTGAGCCACCATGTGAGTGCTGGGAATCAAACCTGCGTCCTCCAGGAGAACAGCCATTGCTCTTAATTGCTGAGCCATCTCTCTAGCTTCTCAAACAATGTTCTTTTTGTTTGTTTGTTTGTTTTTCAAGACAGGGTTTCTCCGTGGAGTTTTGGTGCTTGTCCTGGATCTCACTGTGTAGACCAGGCTGGCCTCAAACTCACAGAGATCCGCCTGCCGCTGCTTCCCGAGTGCTGGGATTAAAGGCGTGTGCCACCGCCACCCGGCTCAAACAATGTTCTTAACAGGCAAATATCATTTATAAGAAATCTCCACATCAGGACTAGGAAAATGGCTCAGTGGGCAAAGTACTTGCTGTGCAAGCATCAAGACCCAAGTTTAAAACCCCAGAGCTCATGTAAAGCCAGGTTTAGTAGTACACATCTGTAATCCTAGTGTTCCTACAACAAGATGAGAGGTAGAGACAGGAGAATCTGCAGAGGTTCTTGGGCATACACAGGTATGAAAAAAGATGTTGTGTCTCAAGGTGGAGTGTAAAGACCAACATCTAAGGTTGCCTTCTGACCTCCACACACATGCTGTGCGTGCCCATTTTTACACACACACACACACACACACACTACACACCTAAGCTTAAAGGCCTCTGGTTAAATGTAATATGCAAATGCACTAAGAGTTGCTATCTTCTCCCTTACACTCAAGTTAAACTTGTCAACTTAAATCAGGAGGATAATGCCAATTGTTAACATCTGGGATCTTTCCCACTGAGACTAGAAACTAACCCTACCACCGAAATTCAACAACATTAAATTCAGCAAGTTCCAGGACAGCCAGGGCTGTTACACAGAGAAATCCTGTCTCGAAAAACAAAAACAAAACAAAATAACAACAACAACAACAACAACAACAAAATCCCATGTTAAAAACTAGTAACAACAGAGCCTGGGAGAAATCTCAGTGTATAAAGTACTTGTCACAGAAGCATAAGGATCTGAGTTCAATCTTCCGAACCTACGTAAAAAGCTAGGCACAGTGGTATGTGTTTGTAATCCCAGTGCTGGGAAGACAGAGATAGCTGAATCCCTGGGGCTTGCTGGCCAGACAGCCTAGCCTAATCAGTGATAGGCTCTGTCTCCAAAAAGTAAATAATAGTAACAACAAATCAAAGCCCCTGAGGAACAATACCTAAGGTCTGGTCTCCACATACATGTGCACTCATATGCACACACGTTCACCCACACACACACATGTAGGTGCACACTTGAAAACACACACACAAACTGGGAATCATCACCACAAAACTGTTCCTGCCTCTGAAATTTCATAGGAAAAATTAGCAGGGACTTGAAAAACACACGAGAGCTGAGATGTCCACTACTGTACAGCTACACAGGAACCTCTCCCGACTCCCGCCTCTTGCTTCTTCCTTCCAGAACCGTAACACTGACCAGTAGCCATACTCGGCATACTTAAGATATAGACGGAGGGCTGGATGAAACAAGACTACCACCGCAGAGGCTCCAAAGCCACCAATGAAAAACCCCAACCCAATCTTAGAAGACTCCATTGTTCATGAATTGCTTAGTTTCCAGGCATGTGGGATTAAGTCTTCCATTATCTATAGCTAAAACCATGTGAAATGCCAGCTTTTACTGCACTGAAACCATTTCTGTTACTGCCTAAAATTAAGAATTCCAAGTCGGAAAAGAAAGAAAAGGCAATCCAAGTACCCAAGACTGCAAATATATTTAATCTCCAGATGCTAAGAATAGTTGTGAACACTGCAAAACTTTTAATAGTATAATTCAATTTATATATAAAATGCTGAGTTCCAGTAAGTCTATCAGAACCACTCTCAGAGTCCAAGGACTAGTTTGGACTCCTGACCCCTTTTCACAGCACACATGCCACTTTTATTACAAGATAGCTGCCTACCTAGCTCCAACCCTGAAGTTTATAATAAAGACCAGACTTCCACCTCAAGAACCTCTTCTCTTTTGACAGTTCAATGTAGAAAGACATTAAATAACTCAAGGGGTCCGTTCAGGAATATAATATTGCTTTGGATGATATAATAATAATGTTATAGTTTTAGATGTACCACAACAATGCAAAGTATTATTATACCTTATTATCATAGTGCCTTTCACATGTATTTTACCTATTTTCACAAAATCTTTGTCAAGCAGGGAAAATAATAGTATTTTTCCTCTTATATACAGGAAAACACTGAGTTTGGAGTGACTTGGCCTGCACTGTGCCATCACTGACAGGAGGAATCCCAGCTAGGACTTGAGCTCCTGGGGATTAGCTCTCAGTAAACATGCATGCCCTCCTGTAGCCTTCGAAATTGAGGCTTGCTGACTAACATGTGAGAAAAATGCTGTGTGATCTCTTTTTCTCTGGCCTGCTCCAACCTGCTTGTGGGAAGGGAAACAAAAGGATGACAGGATTGCCCAAAGCCCTCATCCTAAGCCAGACAAGCAGATGAGAAAACTTTTAGCAGAGTGCCGATGGAAGATAGTGAGTGGGATAGGCTTGGAGCCTCAGAAAGAATGTTGGCAGCACTGATGGCTGATAAGGTCAAGCTTTGCCACCACCTGACCGAAGAATCCAGGATGAGTCAGCATGTTCTCACCGGAGATAAGGCCGCCTCCTTCCCAGGCACCCAGAGACACTTCCAGCAGCTCAGCTCATTCTTGGAACCATGATAATAAAGTCACATTCCTGCTGCTGGATGGGACAAGTCACAGTCAATCTAGGCCACCAGACCTCAACTCAGGAATTACCTGAGAGACTTTAAAGGAACAAATAATAAAAATGTCCAACTCCATCCACAGCTAATTAACAGGCAGTAGCAGTTGATAAAGGCTCTCCAGGAGACTTTTCCCCATGGTTGACAACTCCTGGTGTAGACTGAGGATGAGAAATTTTTGCCATAAAAAGATACATATTAATTATATTTGTTTGGTTCTCTGGGCCATACAGTCTGTCTCAAATACTTGATTCTGCTGTTGTAATTGCCATAGACAGTAAGTGAGTGAATGCCATGGCTCAATTCCAAGAAAATGCTTTTGCAAACACCTGCATGGTTAGAATTCAGCCTGCAGGCCTAACATATTTTGCAGACCTGTGGCTCAGACTACAATTCTACCACAGGCAAGAATTTTTTTCCAAAGGCTTCTGCGAATGGTCACATAGTTCATCTGAATTCATGCAGAGGCTAGAGTTTCACAAGAATGAGGGAGTAACTACAGAAAAAATTGCTGAGATAAAGAATGCATTAATCAGTAAAAGGAAGGCAAACAGAGGAACATGTTGCAATGAAAGATGTAGGAGAGAATTCTGCAAAATGGAGCTGTAGGAAAAAGTAGTGGTGTGTTCACTGTAGAACTGTTTCATCTCAGGTGGTCTACAAAGCATAAAATAGGACTTTATAACAGGCAGTAAGCTCAGGTGCTCATAGACATGAAGGATGGTTGCAATCTCTGTTCCCGGAGACATGTTTCCCCTAATACAGCAGAGAATCTGAATTTGTTTTAGTCAAGAATGAAAAATGTCACGGTTCAGATATTCTTAGATACCAGATGGCTGGCTCAACACTGACACCAGAGTTCCCCCCAGTGAATGGAGTTTCATTCTGGTGATTATATAACTCAAGGGTAAATGTGTGAAGGGTGTGGGCAAAATTCACTTCCGCTCCTCCAATCCTCTCTACATCCTTCTGTTCCAGCATTAGAAATGGCTGTTCTACTTTGTTTCTATGTTTATCACTGTTGCTTCATTTTCCTGACAATCAGCCATTAAGGATAATTGTGTCCCCAGAATTTAGTTCATACCCACAGTAGGCACTAAGTAACTGTACAAAAATGAACGGAGGGTTTACTGATCCTATGTGGGCCACAAGAAAGTC
>CABHPP010119652.1:0-25773 GCA_902168425.1 Peromyscus attwateri
CTTTCACTGCACTGTTATTTGGAAAGGAAGAACTTCTGGTTCAACTGCAACCCTTACCTGCACTGGGCAGCTGATTTGGGGACCCCTCCTCAGGCCTTTTCAGTGGTTACCTATTTGAATCCATCTACGCAGGGGTTGCCCAGGCCTGTGGCTATTAGTTTGCCTTGGCCTAATTAAACTTTGAGGTGTTCCTGGGGGCCCTGCTTCTGATTCCATTGTAAACGCCATCCATGGGCTTTGGTTTTATGCCTTTTTTTTTTTTTCCTAATGTAGGAATTTAGAGAGATTGAAAAATGCTGCTGTCACTGCTGTCTTCTCAGAATCCCTTTCTAAATAGGCATTTTCAATAATACTACTAAATCCTTCCTTAATAATAATCCCACTGGACAAAGCACACTGCCAGGAAGCTGCCATTGAGGGGAAATGGAAGGCAGACAGGCAGCTTGTAATGGGCCAGTTGATTACCAAGGATTAGAGCTTGTGGTGTTTAGAGGTGACTGCTGTGGAGCGCCCCAGAGCTGCTGCCCATCCAGGGCCTGTAGGTGGCTGCTGGGGCCAAGAGTGGCTTCTTAATATCTGGAGCAGGAGTGAAGTGCAGGAGCCACCACTCATTCCAGCCTGGGCAGCTTCTGCTGGTCACCCTCAGTGGGACAGACAGATGCCATCATGAGTCTTGCGTTTGGGTTAATTTCCTCATAACACATGTTAAAAATGCCCACAACTTTTTACCTTGGAGACTTCAAGCTTGTCTTCAGGTTTACCAGCTCTGTGGTGTGAATCTCCCTATAAGCTCATATTGGGAACGCTTTTTCTGCAGCAGGAAGTGGGTGATCGGGAGTCTTGGGGCACTTAGGAGGTGGGCCTGGCTGCCATCAGTGGTCACCTGGTGGTCATTTGAAGGTTATACCCACCACTTGCTCTTAACTTCCTGGCCTACCTTGATGTGAACAGCATCTACCACATGCTCCTGCCACAGTGAACCCGACCAATCATCACCCACCATGACAGACTGAAATTCCCTCAAACTGTGAACCAAACTCGTGGGCCAAAACTAATTGTTCCTCCACGAGCTGTTTCTGTCAGGTGGTGGTGTCGCGATGACGCAGAGGGCACCAGTGCCTGGGTGTTTACATTGTATACATTTGGCCTTATTTTTCCCAACTGAATAAACAGACATGTGTAGTTGCACACATACCACTGTTTGAATGTCTGAAAGTTTTTCCTGACACTGTCCTAATTTGCTTCCTATGGCTGTGATATGACCAAAAGCCACTTAGGGAGGAGAGGGTTTATTTCATCTTACAGCTTAGTTCATCATGAAGGGAAGTCAGGGGGAACTCAGGGCAGGAACCTGGAGGCAGGAATTGAAGCAGAAGACATGGAGGGATGCTACTTCCTTGCTCACCCTCCATGACTTACTTAACCTGCTTTTTTACGGAACTCAGGACCACCTGCCTAGGGGGTGGTACTGCCCGCAGTGATCTGGGCGCTCTCACATCAACCATGAGTTGAGAAGATACCCCACTGACTTGCTTACAGGCCCATCTGTTGGAGGCATTTTCTCATCAAAGTTCCTTCTTCCCAGATGACCCTGGCTTGTGTTAACAAGTTCACCCAAAAACTAACCACACCACATTACCATTCTTGCCCCCTAAATCTGCCAGCATTTATCTCCTAAAACAAGGGCATTCTTCTTCATTACTACATTATTGCATGCCTGAGATAATATGCCATAGTTCATAGTCACAATTCCCTAATTGTTCCTAGTGTGTCTTTCCGTTTTCATTCAGGAGCTTGACAAGGTTTATGCACCACCCTTTGTTAGGCTGCTTTCAGACTTTGTGCCTGAGTTCCTTTGATGCACTGTGCTTTGCGTTGGGAATACAGGGTTGGGCAAGCCCACATTCTTGCTTTTAAGGAGGTCATGGCCAGAGGCAGCAATGTCATGAATGAAGTCATTAAGGAGTCAGACTCCATAGGACTCTCTGCAGGCAGCCTTGGTCCAGAGTTTCACTTCGCTCTTCTAGCAGATGCTAGCCCGTCTCCTGGGCTGCAAACTCAATGTACCTGGCTGCCTTCCTGGCGTCCTCTCCATCCGAGTCGCATTTGAAGCCTCTGGTGCTAGCCTGCAGTCTAGAAGCACATACCTCTATGTAGAAGTATATAGCATAGTTTTCCAGTAATCTGTCCTCAAGTGTTGGGGTGAAAGGGAACACAGTGGAAAGGGGCTCTAATTGTGTGACAAACTGCTGAAGGAGTCTGGTTTTCTTTTCTGTGTCACTTTTTGCAGTCATACGATGTCAAGAGGAAAAGAATTGTTTCCTCAGCAATGTGGCTCACTTGGTTAGATCCTTGGGACTGACTTTGCAGCAGTGCAGTGAGTGGCCATGTTGTGGTGGTTTATCCCCAAGCCATCACAGGATTCTGTTAGCATGAACATGTTAGCATGGATTCAAGGTTCTGTGGTAACTTAGTTTTAGACCAAGCCCTTGTTTTGCTCCTAAAATTCCAAGCCCAAGGCTGCTTGTGGAGCTTGTTGTACTCTAGACTTTCTGTACAGTGGGGGACCCAGACTGGAATGCCCATAGACCAGGGCTAACAGAAGTGAGAGATGAAGGAGGGTGTCTTTGGATGAACCAGGGGAAGCACTTTTCTTGTTTAAAGGGGCAGCAGCTACTCTGCACTGACCCAGGGTCATTGCAAGGCTTCTGAGGCAATTCTTACACCTAATTGGGAACTCCTTGCTCCCTCCGAGGCTTCCATAAGCCTGGGAACCTTCAGTCCACAATTCCAGCTGTAATAATCTGCTCTCTTCAGTAGCACTTCTCTGTCTCTGCTTTGTGGCTCCCATTGTTGCATCTTGTTATTATTACCATTTTTAAATTCTTCCTCCATTCACAGTCCAGTCTGCTGCCTGTGGTCTCAAGAGGCTGAGATTTGATGAGACTATTGTGATTTGTTCCAAATCCAAATTGAGTTTCAGCTTGTTATTCAGATACTGTGTCTCAGCCTGCCCACACTGCATGAGTACCAACACCAGCAGAAGCCTGCATCCCCAGCCTGCCCACCTTTCTCAAGTGTAGGTTGAAGAATGATCCAACCTCCCAATTGCCACCTAGTGGTTTCCAGGTTCTGTCAGAATGGTTGGCCTATATTGTCATAGAATGAGCTGTAACTTAGCACCTGGGTTGTATTCCCTGATGCCACCTAAGGTTTGTTACGCTGTGCTTGTATTTGCCAAGCAAACATCCTTTTTAGTATGTTATGAGACATTGCATTCATCTCTAGGTTCTTCTGTTTAAGCCATCATTGTAGATCCCCTTTTGAGGAGCATGATGAGTGTGGGAGTGGTGGGGGGAGTGGTGATGTTTCTTTCCCGAAGGGATTTGTGTCTGTCAGCAGTTCAGTGTGCATGTGTGTGGAAGCTGGAGGCTCATGTCCGGTGTCTTCCTCGGTTGTTCTCCAGCCTATTTTTTGAACCAGAGTCTCTCATTGAGCCAGGGACTCACTGATTTGGGTAGACTGGCTGGACAGCAAACTGCCTTCCCATCACTAGGGTTACAGGTGCCTGCCACTACATCCATCTTTTTCTGTGGATTCTGGGGACTGAAGCGGGTCCTTTGTTTGTGTGCAAGTACCTTACAAATGGAACCATCTGCTGAGTCAAGGGATAGACTTATAAAATAATCATAAAGATAGTAAAATAACTCCCATATTTCTTTAGTTGGTCACTAGTTGTTAATAGTGTTTTGTAATAATTGGGACACATTTATCGGCCTACATATCTGTGTGTCTTATTTACACACATAAACTTTTTTTAGCGCATGTAGTTAAAAGAAAGTATCATGATGTTTTGTCCTTGAACACTCTCTAGACGTGATGCTTTCTTTCATGACTGAAGTGTGACAGGAATTGAGCTCCAGTGCAGTATTATTACGAATGCAGTATGGCTATAACATGCAGGAAGTGAGCACCAGTGTGGTGTTATTATGAATGAAGTATGGCTATAACATACAGGAAGCGAGTACTGATGTGGTATTATTATGACTATGGATATAACAGACAGGAAGTGAGCACCGGCTCAGTATTACTATGAATGCAAGTGATATGCTGAGGCTTATTTACATAGGTAGCTACGGGATACAGAAGTAAGACCAGCAATCGTATGGTTTGCCTGATGTGAGAAGTCAGCTGCCAGGTTGACTAAGTGACTTCTGGGGATTAGGAATGAGTGAGATGAAGTGTGGTCCCAGCTCTTGAGTTGGGAAAGCTTATGGTTTTCCTGTTGTGCTTAGGATATTCTGAGGTGTGTCATCTGCCATTTTGTGAATTACCTTTGTGAATTACTGGAGCTATTTGGTCTGTTTCCTTGGCTGGGATCTGAAATGTAGGACTCAGCATGAGGAGAATTTACCAGGTGGCTAATACAGTGAGATGGGGCTTATAGAAGGAATAGGAGACTTGGGAAAAGGAGAGGGCATTACAAACCAAACAAGCTTTCTTAAGTGTCCCCCAGTGTCCCCAAACTGGATGTTCCACATCTCGAGCCACAGAGCAGTAGGGGAAGTTTGACTCCCCTGGCAGCCCTTGAATGTTGTCCTATTTGAGGGAACTGGAGAGAAAAGAAAATGCCCCAAGACTTCTTATGTCTGAGCAGACCCCACTGTGTTTGGGGCAGCAGTTGAGGAAGAACACTGCCCCTGCTGGGTGTCTGTCACCATCATGGTATGGCAGGAGGGCACCATGCTGTGAGTGGATGGCAGAGTGAGGCCAAGAAGTGTCCTGGAGGTTTATTAAAGTGCAGACTCCAGGCCCTGCTCCAGGGGAATGTGATTCCCAAGAGGGATCTGGGAATTAGCTTTCTACTTCTAACCTCTGCCCCTTCATAGGCTAACAAGTGCTTCCCAGGAGCAAAGCATTCTCGTTTGGCACTGCAGTACAGCGGCGATGGTCAGAAAGTCCACACTCACACTTGGCTGCACGTTAGCCTCGCACTGTGCTAAGCCCTCACCTTTTGTCCGAGACGTTTCCTGTCTTGCAGAAGGACGGACACCAGAGTGACTGACCCGTTGCCGTTGTGTGCAATTGTCATAGCTCCTTAGCCTTCACCCTTATGACCTTGACATTTTTAAAGATGACATCCATTTACTTTGCAGAATGTCCTGCTGTTTTTATTTGTTGTCTCCTTATGATTAGATTGAGTTTGTGCATCTTTGGTGGGATTATCGTGTAGGTGAGACAGGTCCTCTGTGCATCCCTGTGGGTGGTTTTGGACTTAATTCCTTCTGTCTCTGAAGAGGTTAATGTCCACACTCAGCTCAAGTGCTCTGCTGAAGCTACTCTTTGCCCCTTTGCAAACAGGATTTTGTGAAGAAGATTTTGGAGCTATGAATATTCTATTATAATTAACCTTTTATTTGTTAATTTCTGTATTAACCATTTCTGTTTTATTCACTAGCTCATAATTCATTTCTGTCACTATTTCAGTGGTCAAATTGTCCCAGCTTTGCCCAGTGAGGATGCTCTTTGGGGATGGTCTCATGAGTTCATAGCAATCGCTTGAACTTTGACCTTCCCACTTTTCCTTTACATATTTGTTATTCCTTTCTTCAGTAGCGAGAGCCTGGCTCCCACTTTCTGATAAATTTGGTTATCCTTTTAATTAAATTTTTTGTTTGTGTGTTTTTTGTTTTTTGAGACAGGTTTTCTCTGTGTAGCCATGGCTGAACTGGAACTTACTTTGTAGACTAGGCTGGCCTCAAACTTGCAGAAATTTACCTGCTTTTGCTTCCCAAGTACTGGGATTAAAGGTGTGTGCCACTACTACCTAGCTACATTTGATTATTTGATCCGTTCTCATTTAAGTAATTCACCTCTACTGGCCTCAGAACTGAACTGTTCAGGAACGGAAGGCCCCGCCCCAACCCCACCCCTCACAGGAGTTGGAAGGGTTGAGTTGCTGAGATCCAGACATCTTAGGTCCATTCTTGGTTGTCCTTGGCTAGTTATCACCTGTGCTGAGCATCTTTCCTGAGGTGCTGCTGGGAGGTTCTTAGATTTTTGCCAAGGTGTTGAATCACAGACAAAATCAAGTCAACCATAGAGTAATGGCACAGGTGTCAGAAGGCATGTCACGGGGAGGGGCTGTGATAAGCTAAACTCTACCGCAGTGGAAGGGCTGAGTTAGAGGCTTGGCTGAGCATCCCTGGGTGCCCTGACAGCTGCTAGGCAGGAAATGTGAGGGTCCAACCTGGAGAGTAAGGACATTTGTGAAGGAATGGTGTAGTAGCTTCATATGCTGCCACCCTGATTTTCTCACTGCTGTCTTAGAAGTGTTCGTTGTAGAATAAAGGTGGTGTGGAAGACTGGTTCCCTTCTAACTCTGCAGTCACACTGCAAGGTTTGAATCCTGGCTCTTTACATTTCCTACGGAAATTACTTCTCTTTGGGCACTTAAGTCTGTAATATTGACAAAGCCTCCACAGCCTTTCTCCTGCAGCAGCCCTTGCTTATTGTAGGAACTGGATTGTTATAGACAGGATTACACAAAGGTGTGACCTCAGCAGTGTTCTGTAGAGAACTACAAACATGTGTTATACTCAGAGTAACAATAGCTCCAGGGCTGGAGAGCTTTCCCAAGAGGGGAGGGCAGGGGGAGACTAACAGATATGCAGGTAACTTTGGTAGTATTTACAGTGATCTTGAGGTTTAGGAGTTGCTTTCAGCACCATTGGACTAGGTGCCTTTTGTTCCTGCAGTTTATTCCAAAGATGGAAGGAGAAAGACCACCAACCCAAACCGTTGTGGCCAAATTAATTAAAGCAGGCTTTTTTATTCATGTACATAGGCTGCCTCTTCCTAAGGTGGGGTTCCAGAGGTCAGTATTGGAAGTGAGGAAGACAAGGCTTTTATAGCTTGGGTAGGGGTTTCCAAGTGGGAGAGCTGGTGGGCAAAATAAACTGGGTTACAGGAGTAGAATGTAACAAGGTGGTCATAACAAGCTTTTGAAACAAAGGCAGGTTGCAAGATGGTCATTACAACTTTTTGAAACAAAGACATGATAAGGTAGTCACAACAATAGGTGGCCATAACAGCAGGTGATCATAATAATCTTTTGAAACAAAGGCATGGTTGCTGTTTCCTGGAACAGGCAGTGCAGAACCATTTGTAGTTAAAGTTACAGGTGGGGCACAGCCCAGTCCTTGAGAAACAGAGATGTAATTGTAAACAGGAATGAGCCTAGTTTGTCTTTCCTGTAAGATGGAGGCAGGCTGGTTCATCACTGCCTGCTTCAGGTAGTCCTCATGGCTTTGTGAAGCCAAGCCTCTCACACACCATATTCTACTTGTTGGGTGTAGTTAGATGTAGTGTTTACTTAGTATCAGTGGCTAGGAGAGCTGAGTGAAGTACCCGAAGCCAAGCTTTTGTCTGGCCCAGGAGATCAGATTTTTGTAGGTGTGTCTTATTGTGGTGTTTTGATGCCTGCAAATTACCAAATGCACTTAACATGTTCGTTGGTTTTGTTTTGAGTAATTATCCTTTGAATGGTGTGTCTGGGGTTGCTGGTTGTTTATTCTGACATCCAGCAGGCATAATGGCTTTGACTTGCACACATTAATTACTGTAGTCACTGGAAGCTGTAGGAGAGGCACTTGCTGCCACCTACTCCATGATTTACATCTTCCCTGAGCTTTCAAAGGAAACTACAGGGTGGTCAGCAGGCGGATCAGGGCTGGCAGCAGGCAGCAAGATGGTCTGGACTCCTGTAGATGAAATGCAGTGGACTTCTCTCCCCCTCTGTGGCTGCTTCCCAGTCCTTCCAGTCCTGACCACCATCGTTTCTTGGCTGGATGACCGAAGTGGTTGCCCTCTAGAAGGTCAGCTGGCCTCTGCTGTGTTCACATCCATTCTCTTTCTCACATGGCCTCTATGTCCCCCCTCAGCCATTCCTTGGCTGCTCCCAGTTCTTGCTCTGACTCGGGCCTTCATGACTCATGCCTGGCTCCAGTCTCCCCAGCTTCCTGGGGCTTTCCCAGCCCTTCCCTCCAGTCGGTCGAGCCTTGGGTCTGGCAGCCTGCCTGGAACGCTGTTAGATACGCAGGCTTCCAGATTCTGCTGCACTGCTCTGCATCACAGTTGCATTTCACAGGCCTGCAGGTAGCTTATGTGCAACCAGCCCTCCCTCCTGATTCAACTCCTTCAAGTCTGTCAACTTTCAGAAAAGCCTTGTAGACTCCTCTATAAAACATTCCACCACCCTGCATCCTCCTGGACCACCCTGCATCCTCCTTCCCATCCCTTTCTCATTTTATTGGTGTGGTCTGGAACTCTGCTCCTATTTGCTGACCTGTAAAGCCATAGCTCCTTTGTGAAGGTCACCTCTGTGAGGATGGGGACCCATGCAGTTTTGTACCCCTATACTCATGTGTCTGAACGATGCTCAGCACTGGTGTGAAGTCCAGAGAAGTGGTTGTTGGAAGAATTGTGCAAGCTGCACCAATCCTCAGAGCTCCTTGATGTTCTTCTGTTATTTAGAGAATTAAAGTGAGGAGCAGAGAGGGCATTGCCTGTGCTCAGTTAGCTGGATGTGAGCAGGGCTTTGGCCTTCACCTTGACAAAGGGTGGCGGGTCAGAGGAAGTTAATAACCCTGGGCAAGATATTTGACCTCTGAAATTCTTTTATTATTATTATTTTTTTTAGTTTTTTTATTTTAGTTTTTATAGTTTTTTTTGTTTGTTTGTGGTTTTTTTTTTTTTTTTTTTTGAGACAGAGTTTCTGTGTGTAGCTTTGCGCCTTTCCTGGATCTCACTCTGTAGACCAGGCTGGCCTCAAACTCACAGAGATCCGCCTGCCTTTGCCTCCCGAGTGCTGGGATTAAAGGTGTGTGCCACCACCGCCCGGTGACCTCTGTTTCCTATATTCTGTTTCTAGGCTCAACATTGGGAGTAAAAATGCCTCATGGGACTGCCATGAGGATCAAGTGAATTAGTGTACATAAAGTTGCGTGAATCAGTTTAAATTTAGTTAATTAGGCTGGCACTGTAGCTTAGTGCTTAATGGTAGTGTGCTTGCCTAGCATCTGAGGTCCTAGATTCAATCTAGGTACTGCCATTCCTGATTCCTCATAGTTTCAGAGGGTCAGAGGCCTGAGCGTGGCTTAGCTGGTCCCTCTGGCCCAGGGTCTGGTGAGGTTAGCTGAGGTGTTGGGTGGAGCTCTAGTCACTTCAGGCTTGATGGGGCTACAAGGTTCCTGGCAGACTTACTCATGAAGCTGCTGGATGGCCTCTTCCTCTGCTGTGTGGCTTCCCACAGTCTGGCTGGGAATAAGAGATGGGAGCCTTCCAGAGAAAGAGACTATGGCAGTGTCTTGTAAGTGATCCCAGAAGTGACACATAGCACTTCTTCCAGTAGAGGGAGTGAAGAAGTCCAGTCGACCCCTAGGAAGCAAATACTCCAGTTGTTAAAATGTCACTTGACATCCAGTGAGCATCATGTGAGAACTAGGGAAAGCTGTAGTCCCTCATCACTGAGTAGGAGCTGAGATTTGAACCCCAGGACGGCTTGCATCAATGCACTCAGCTCCACTGACAGCTGTGTTAAGTATTAATATAGTGTAACTATAATGTGGGTTTATGTCATGAGTAGAATGATACATTCTAAATGGCTTCTCTGACTGTAACTTAAGGCCTTCCTTATGGCCGACACATCCACAAACACACAAGTAAACAATGAAATGTTATAAAAAATTTTTAAATCATTCAGTTTTTTTATTTTTGTAAATTAGTTGTCCAAACTATGGGAATTATTTTCTTGGGCTAGTGACATGTGAAGTTTAAAAAAAAAAAAGGAAGAAGAAAGCACACCTTTTAGATGGGGAATATATATTAGTCAGCTTTCCGTTACTGTAACAAAACCCCGAGACAGTCAACTGAAGAAGAGAAAAGGGTTGTTTGGGCTCACAGTTCTGTTAGGCTTTAGTCTGTGGTTTATTGGCTGCTTTTGAATCTGTACTGAGGAAACATTCCCTGACGGGGAGCAAAGTTGGTCACCATAGGGCCAGGGCCAGGAGAAAAAGAGGAAGAGGAAGGGGCTGGCAGGTCCCACTGTCTCCTTCAAGGGCACTCAGCTAGTAATGAAGACCTTCTGCTAGGTCAGTGGTTCTCAACCTGTGGATCTCAACCCCTTAGGGGGTTGAATGAACCTTTTACAGGGGTCACATATCAGATATTTACATTATAATTCATAACAGCAATAAAATTACAGCTATGAAGTAGTAATGAAAATAATGTTATGGTTGGGGATCACCACAGCATGAGGAACGGTATGAAAGGGTTGCAGC
This sequence comes from Peromyscus attwateri, assembly GCA_902168425.1. Classification (NCBI taxonomy): domain Eukaryota; kingdom Metazoa; phylum Chordata; class Mammalia; order Rodentia; family Cricetidae; genus Peromyscus; species Peromyscus attwateri. The sequence goes on from CABHPP010119652.1 coordinate 10,341, forward strand.
CTTAGGAAGGTTGAGCACCACTGTCCTAGATGTTAATTTCCACTATCTCTCAATAGAGCCAGGCCCGGGGAGGACATCAGTGACCTCAACTATTGCAGAGGACAAGAACTCCTTTGAGTGCCGCTGTCCCTGAGTCCCAAGCACCTACCTGGCTTCTTTTACTGGCACAGCCTATTTGTCTGCTGTGGTCACTGAAGTCTCTGTCCCCTCTTCAGAGACATACTATGAGCTGGGTGTGTGGTTCCAGTACTCAGGATGCTAAGGCTCAGGGCTCAACTCATGTTCAAGGTCAGTTATAATAATGCAGATGGCCTAATCATACACTGTGTTCATCGTAGGTATCTGGTTGTGATGGCATCCGCCCTGTGGCTATGTAAGGTGTACCTACCTGGGAAAATTGGGTCAGGGCTGTGCAGGACCTCTTGCTATCTTCTAACTTTCTGCAAATCTTTAACTATTTCAAAATAAAAATTTAAAACAATGACTGGGTTGGTTGTTCCTAGGAGTCAGTAGCCAGTGCCCCCTGGCCAGCACACTAGGCCTTTATCTTTCCAAGAAAGTATGAGTACATTCTCGCTTGAGATTTTCCACATCCCAGAGATGTGAAAGTGTTAATTTCCCACCAGGGCAAAGCCAGCTGGGAAAAACTGGCAGCTGCCAAAGATGTCCATCCAGTGAGCTGGTATGTTCCCCATAGCAATTCCTAAGCATCTGGAGCCTCCTGCATTTGACCCTGAAGCATGATCCTAATTAGTCTTATCAATAAAAACCAGGAGTCAGATATTGGGATAATAACCTGAAAGATCAGAGAAGCAAAGGAGCAGCCACCAGTGACTTCTTACTGGATCATCTCTGGATCCTCTGACAGAATAGGGGTGAGATCCCGTCTCCACCTTCCTTATATTCCTGTCTCCACCTCCCAGTTGTGCTGGGATTAAAGGCGGGAGCCTCCCAAGTTCTGGGATTAAAGATGTGAAGCCACCATTGCCAGGCCGTTATGGTTAACCAGTGGCTAGCTCTACTCTCTGATCTCCAGGCAAGCTTTGCCAGAACACAAACAACATATCACACATTTCTTCCTTCTTGTCTAAATACAGTAAGTATAATAACTATAGCAAGAATTATATTAATAATGTCTACTCCATTTGCTTTTGACAAATTCAGAGAAAATACTCCATTATCCTCTCTTGGTGAGTCCAAAGTGTGGTACTTAATTCACTTTCTATTCTAACTTGCATTACCACGTTTCTATATCCCCCCTTTACTTTTTATAATGAGATCCCTGAATCTAATCTCCTTTGTTCAGCTTTTTTCTTGACCATGACCAACTTGTACCTAACCCCCCTTACATGATAATAAATATCTATGACCCATCTTTTGGGAATGTGACTGGATCATCTCAGCCAGCAACCTTGAAGCTGTTCTGGATGTAGAACTCAGAGGAAACTGCAACAGAGGCGCTCTGAAACATTGGATCATCTGGGCCATCCACTCCCATCAGAGGTTCTTCAGGGGGTCTTCCTTAGTCAAACCTCTCATTTCCTGTGGAAATAAAAGCAAACCTCTTTCCCAAAGTAACATATCTTTTGACTTAAATTTTGAAGTCAAGATATTTTTTAAATATGTGGGTTGGTTTAATTTAGTAGCTTTCACAATCAAATGTCTCTCAGCAGTTATCATTTGCCCATTAACAGTCAAAAAATCTAAAGACAACACAATAAAATATAGAATCCAGACTCTGCATTTTCCATCTTTATGTGGCTTATCATATTTTTTATTACTCTATTTTTTAAGGGACTTTCTCTACCATTTTTTTTTCTCCCAAGCCTATGTATATTTTTAAACACACTGTAACCCATTTAGAGTTTTTTTTTTTTTTTTGTCTGAATCTGTCTTTACTGCATATCTCTCTTGTTTGCTGACCACATGAGTCTTTAAACTGTTAAGTGGCGTGAATAGGACCTCCATCTCTGCCCTGGCAACTGGCTCTGCCCTGCTTGGTTCCCCAGGAGCCCAGCTTCATGGCAGAGGCACTGGTGAGAGCCATGTTCACCTCCCCAGCTCTGGGGAGCTTCTGGGTCCATGCTGCCATTGAGTAGCATGTCTCCCACTGTTCATAAAACCCATTGAAAGAGCTGTGTGGTTTTTGCTGCTGCCACTGAGTCAGGAAGCTGTCTCTTAAAGGAGGGAGCCTCTGCTTGCCTCTAACAAACATAGTCTACCCAAGAAAAAGCAGTTACCAAGAAGCTGAATTTTGACTCCATTTTTGTGTGTTTAGAATCCTTTTTAAAGCCCTTTCAGACTTTATATGGAAATTCTTGCTCCATGTTGGGTGCCATATGGAGCATGATCGTAATTAGTCTTATCAATAAAAACCAGGAGTTAGATATTGGGGTAATAACCTGAAAGACCAGAGAAGCAAAAGAGCAGCCACCAGTGACTTCTTATTTCTCCAGATCCTCTGATGGAATAGGGCGAGATCCTGTCTCCACCCGCCTCATATTCCTGTCTCCACCTCCCAATTGTGTTAAGATTAAACGAGCCTTTCAAGTGCTGGGATCAAAGGCAGGAGCCTCCCAAGTGCTGAGATTAAAGGTGTGAGCCACCACTGCCTGGCCTCTATGGTTAACTAGTGGCTAGCTCTGCCCTCTGACCTCCAGGCAAGCTTTATTTGTCAGACACAAACAAAATATCACACAACATGACCCTGATGTTCTCTCTCCCCAGACTGACCGCAAAGAACAATGAAAAGGAAGTGCTGTCTTTATAGACTGCATTGTGGTGTGGGGCACTGGAAACAGACATAGGCAGTCCCAGGTTTTATAGCTAAATTAGTGTGAAGCATTACATCTATTTATATCTGTCAATAGACTGAATTAGTGCTTGCTGTGGTGCAGTTAAAGAGAACAGCTTGCTTGCAGAAAGTGTGCACTATGCACCTGCACTGTGCACTGGTCTCTCCAGGAGTGTGCATGCCTTGTAGTGGTTAGCCATGAATGCTGTAGGGCACGACAGTGCACACCAGGTTTGCTGTTGATTCCTGGAGTGGGTAGAGCTGGAGAAGATGGCAAAGAACATGATTTATTTCCAGCCAAAAGTGTTAAGGGGACATGACAGGTTATTTCTTCTATAAAACATTCTCGTTTGCACATGCCCTAAGTATGGCAGGAGAGAGGAGAATCTTAATTGGCTTTATTTCAAGGTGTTGGGTTTTCAGCTAATTTCTTCCTCTTAAATGTGTTCTAATTGTTGGAATATTTTGCAATGAGTCTTTATTTGTGCAGTCATAGAAGAAATCCGGTTTTGGGCTCTTTTTATTGTGAAGACAGAACATTTCAGTGTGTTTAACGACACACAGAAGACCTGGGGTGGGAAGTGAGAGGCAGAAATAGAATGTGGACAAGGAGCCTCCTGTGGTTTAGCTGGTGAGAGATTAAATCTCAGTCTCTAGAAGGACTCAGGAAAATCTGTCTTGGAGACAGAGAGATCTGGGTTTTACTGGTGACCTTGACCATGTGATCTTGTTCAGAGACATTATCTGTCTAACTCCTCTCTTACTGAACTGGGAGAATAGGTCAGATCCATTGTGAGTTTTACACAAATGATGGATGGATGAATGTAGATGTGATTCAGTGAGCTTATATGGGTCCAAGCTATGTGATGGATATAATGGATGGATGCATGCGTGTGTGATTTGGTGAGCCGACATGTTCAGGGTCCAAGCTATGTGGTTGATAGTGATGAAATGTTTGTTTCCTTTTCTGAAACCTCATGTCACATGATCAGCCAGTATACCTGGTGAATGGGTTTGGGAGGTGGGTGTGGTTGTAGCCAAGTGTGTGTCTTCCATTGTATGATGTATGATCTTATGTGGGGTTGGGGATGGATTTGGTTACTGGTTCCCTCCTGGTGTCCCAGTTTCCCCATCTACAAAGTAGGAGTTGTGCTCCTTCCTGTGATGGTGTATAAACACTTAGTTTGAGGCAAGTCATGTAATACATAGTAGCTGGTCCAGGTAAACTGTGTTTAGTGTGTGCCTCTGTCATTGGAGAAAATATTATCAAGTGCCTGACCCAGAACAGCACTGGCAGGTTGGTGGGTTTGCTTAGCACATGTTTGCATTCCAAGTCTGTAGGCACAGGAACCAGTTGGCATTCCCCAGCATTCCAAAAGGAAAGTTCCAGAAGTGTGCCCTTAGTTACAGTCGTTTTCAGTGCTGATCTGTGATACAGGATAACACATTAGCATTTATAAGATACAAATTGTGTGCTTTTTCTCACAGATTCCCTCCCCTGCTTAGAGTGGAAATTGTTAGTTTTTAAATTTGTTTTTTTTTTAAACATTCTTGTACCTGCAGAGAAAACGAGGTGCTCAAAGTCCAGCTGAAGAAATATGTAGGAGCTGTCCAGATGCTGAAAAGAGAAGGTCAAACAGCGGAAGGTGAGGTGGAGACAAGCCCATGGGGGAGGGGCTGGCTGTCCCCTGGCAGGCTCCCGGAGTGGATGGACACATGCTCCAGGAGCAGAGAACTGGTGCTGGTGGGTTCCAGACAATGGAGTTGGACAGAAAACTCTGCTGTATATTTTTGCTGAATGAAAACTAAGCCTCACTAGACTTAGCAAAGGTTGTATGATTTGGGCACTATGGACTTTAGGTGAGTCCTGTGCAATGGTTGGTTCACATGAGGCCAGGGGTGTAAGCAGCAGAGAGTAGGCATGGTGAAGAATCAGACCTCCCTGGACTTAGAGTTGCTAGGCTTGATCCCAGCTCTCTTGTAGTTTCTTATCTCTCTGTACCTCAGTTTTCTCATGTGTAAAATGGGATTTAGCACAGGATAGGTGCTGGGTAGTGTAAGTGGTACAGCTTGGGTGGAAAGACATACTGGCAGTCAGGAGTCAGGGAATACCACTAAGTCACACTGCACAGCAAACCTCACACAAGAGATTTATTGGGAGGGAAAAAAACAGGAGGGTGGCTGCCTCTGCTTGGGTGAGAAACAGCAAAGAATTGAGCAGAACACAGGGTTTATATAGGGTTTCTTGTGGGGTCGGGGGGAACTTTTCAGGGTGACCTAGGATTGGAGGGATTATGTAGCCTGATCTTGGGGCAAGTTCAGGGGGCCTGGCCACTTGCTTGCCTTGAGAGTTTACAAAGTTCACAAAGGGAGTATCTGCCCATAGCAGGGACGGGCTTCCCTGCTGCTTGAGTTGGCGTGAATAGCCAACAGGTAATGTTTGGCTGTTGGTATTATTTAATATTTTAGTTTTGACAGTTTTATGCATATGTGCAATGTGTTGGGATCATATTCACCCTCCATCCCCTCTCTTACGCCGTCACTCCTGAAAACCCGTCTTCCCAGCTAGTACCCTCCTGTGTTTATGGACCCACAGAATATTTATATGGAGGCCAGGGGCCAACCTCTGTGGTGTTCCTCAGGAGCTTTCCACTTTATTATTAGAGGCATGGTATCTCACTGAACCTGGAACTCACCAATTGGCTAGACTGGACGGCTAGTGGGCTCCAGGGATCCATTTGTTTCTTCCTCCCCAGCATTGGGGTTGTAAGCATATATCATGGTGTCAGGTTTTTTGACACAGATGCTGGGGATTGAACTCAGGTCCTCATGTGTGCATGGTAAGCACTTTACCAACTGCACCATCTCCCCAGCGTGCTTTTGATTTAGAAAGCACAGCACTATGAGATGCATTTCTGAGTCAGGATTTTTGGAGCCCTTCTCCCCAAATATACAAGCAGAGTCTGTAGTGTACAGATTGCGGCTAAAGTTCCATTTCTCAAGATGCAGCCTGAGTACTCTGAAGCAAAACTGGATGTAAGACTTTTCAGCATTCGCTTGTGATCACCCTTGCTGAATTGCAGTGAGATGACCAGCACAGTCTACTGCCAAGTAGCAGCAGCACCTTTCCGTGTTCTACTGTGTGGTGTTTTAAGACACACCACGTACCTGGGCATCCTCTCACACTGCAGGGCTGAGCTCAGTATTGGGCACACATCAGCTGCCCTGTTGTTGCTTATGGAGTCCTGTGATTCTCTGCTTTTAGTCACAATTATCAAGGAGCACCAGCAGTGTGCCAGCACCATGAAAACAGCCTTGCACCATAGCCTAGGCCTGTAACCCCAACACTCAAAGCTGGGGCCAAAGGTTTGTTAGTTCAAAGCTAGCCTGAGTTGCATAGCAAGACTCTGTTCCCAGTCCTCAGTCTTTCCCCCTGATTTTTGGCATTACAAATTACATATATGTAGGTACGTACTGATTACTCAGGTGGTACTCCATAAGCGTGTGTGTTGATGTGTGTTAGATGAATTGCTAAATGATCTTATTAATAAAAAACCCAGAGCCAGATATTGGGGTAAAAACTGAGAGGTCAGAGAAGCAGAAAGAAGCTAGCCATGTTCTTTTTTTTTTTTTTTTTTTTTTTTTTGGTTTTTCGAGACAGGGTTTCTCTGTGTAGCTTTGCGCCTTTCCTGGAGCTCACTTGGTAGCCCAGGCTGGCCTCGAACTCACAGAGATCCGCCTGCCTCTGCCTCCCGAGTGCTGGGATTAAAGGTGTGCGCCACCAACGCCCGGCGCTAGCCATGTTCTTACTGCTAGGAAATTCTCAGCCCAAAGAATCCTCAGCCCTGTGTATTCACACCTATATACCTTTCTGTGCCCTGCCATCTCACTTTCTCTCTCCACCCAGCTAATCACTTCCTCTTTCTGCCCAGTTCTGTCACTTCCTGTCTGTCTGTAGGGTTAACTAGCACTGAGATTAAAGGCATGTGCCACCATGCCTGGCTCTGTTCCCACTGTGGCCTTGAACTCCCAGAGATCCAGACAGATATCTGCCTTCCTAATAGGATTAAAGGCATGTGCTACCACTGCCTGAGCGCTTTGTTTAATATAGTGACTGGCTTTTTCCTCTGATCCCCAGATAAGCTTTATTGGGGTTCACAAATAAAATATCACCACAGATGTGTCTGTTTTAAAAGGTAGTTGTAAAAGGCAGTGCTTTCCAAAGTTGTATGGGGGCTTTCTTCCCAAGCTCTTATCTTCCTCCTCAAACTTTGGTGGTCTCCACTTCTGCACTGCCTGGGCCCTGGTGCCTGTAGGCTTCTAGGAATTGGAGTCCGTACACTGGGAGCCTGGAGAAAGGGAACTTTGCATATTTGATTGATGATGTGCCTTGGCATCTGGTGTCATGAATGGACACACCAGTGCCTAAGTTTCCTGAGTTATAGGGGAACTGAGAATATATTTTCATAGTATAAGAACTTTTTGGTTCAAGTATAAAGTATCTTTTTATCTTTAGCAAAACTGAATTTTGCTCATCAGAGTGAAGAGACTGAAAATCTTTTAAGCCCTAAGCACTTTTGCAGTGGACAGCACTCCTGATTGCTGTCTTGGGACCTTCACCTTTATCCTTATATTCTTGTTATGGAAAAATGCCTCCGGGGTTAAAAAATAAACAGCATAAAATTAACTTTTAAAATACAATGTCAACAACCTTTAAATGTACAGGTATAATTCAAATTTCCACTTTTCTGTTGCAATGAGGAGGAAATGTGGAGTAGAATTTGGGGTGGCCTCCTCACCTGATGGCTTTGGCTGCTGTTATGGTTGAGAGCGAGGGTGGGCTGCTCTCTACTGAGCACTGCATTTCCCAGCCAGGTTGGAGGTTTGGGAAAGCTTATCTGCCCTTTGCTTTTGGCTCTTGCTCTGGATGTCACCTTTGTATTCTCCCTGCAGTATTACAGCTGTGGCAGAAGGGCCACCATACCCCCAGGAACTAGCTTGGCAATTGAGCATCCATGGTAACTCCTCTGGACATAATGCCAACTTTGTTGTTAAGGAACTGGGGTCCCTCCCTACTCTGCAGGGAGCTGGTATCAGACAGTTTCATGGATGACCAGAGAGTAGGAATTGACTCTGTATGCTTTTGATTTCATCTCGGGCATATTGTTCATGTCCTGAATTGAGATGTATGGCTAGGGAGCTGGAGTGATACTCTTGTGAGGAAAGTTCCCTGTAAGCATGAGGACCTGAGCTTGATCCCTAGACCCTGACTTACTAAGCTGGTTGTGGTGGCTCATACTTGAAATCCCAGCCATGGTGAGGGGTAAGGCAGAGACAAGGGGATTCCTTAGTCTTACTAGCCAGTCAGACTAGCTAACTTGGTGATCTCTAGGGCAGTGAGATGGTTTTGGCCTGAGACTACCTAGATAAGTCCTTAAGTCACATATCCATAGATAGATAAACTCTCAGCCAGGGTCTCTCCTGTGGCCTGGCCACTCCCCTGACAGCTGCAGAAGGGTGGTGCTATTGTCATTCTATATACACATAGAAACCAAGACCCCAAAGGTGGATGTGTACCAGCAACCCCCCCCAACACACACACACACACTGACACAGAGTCAGGTCTTTTGTGTATCTATAATCCTTTTTTGATCATTGCTTTAAATTGCAGTGTGGTTAGGACTGAAACAACGGCTTTGACTACTGACTCCGCCCATCTCAGCTTTTCAACATGGTGCAGACACTGAGTCACACTTACCTCCCCAATTCTTGGAAGCAGTATTAAGCAGTAAGACTGTGTTTTTAAGTTTGTGGCTGTGCTCCCAAGCCTGGAGGTAGTGCCTGGGAGAAGCCTCTTTGTATTGCTGCCCGGCCCTTCAGAGACCACAGGAGGCCTCCATGTTGCTGCTGAAGCCTGCTGCAGCCAGGGAACGTGTCTCTATCCTGCAGCCCACCATGAGTGACATGAATTAAGAAGCTGTGCTTGGCTCCATTTTAGAGCCCCTTTTTAAAGCTTTCTCAGGTTTTTGGGTGGAAATTCTTGCCCCATGTTGGGCGCCAAAATGTAGCCAGAATTTTCTCTGGTCCCACCCAGGCCTGTGGTCTTTGTTTCTCTGGTCCCACCTGGCCTGCAGCCACTTATAAAATAATTATTCAGAAGTTTATATTAATTACCAGTTGTATGGCCTATGGCAGGCTTCTTGCTAGCTAGCTCTTATAACTTAACCCATTTCTATTAATCTATAAGTTGCCACATGGCCATGGCATTCCCGGTCTGCTGCCATCTTACTGCTCCTTTGGTGGCAGCTGGCATCTCTCCAGAATCTGCCCTTCTTTTCTCTGTCCCTCCACTTGGATTTCCTGCCTGGCTGTAAGCTTTCTTGCCATAGGCCAAAACAGCTTTATTTATTAACTGATGGGAACAGCACATATTCACAGCATACAGAAAGACATCCCACAGTACTTCCCCTTTTCTGTCTAATCAAAAAGGAAGGTTTTAATTTTAACATAGTAAAATTATATTTAACAAAGCAGTTATCAAGCAAAAATTATAGTTATAATATCTAGTTTATTATATTTGGCAAAATTAGAAAATATTCTGCCATCTATTCTACTTTGTGAGTCTAAAGTTTTATATCTAATTTATCTTTTATCATGATTAAGGACAGCTATAATTATAACTATTTAGTCTCCAACTACTTCAAAGACCCCAGAAGGATATAATATTACCTAAGTAAACAGGAAGTGCATTGTAAGCAACTTCCAAAAATACATGCATATGGTCGGTCTGTACCAGGGGGTTATTTTAGGAAACTGGCTCATATGATTGTGGAAGTTCATCAGCTCTGTCATCTATAAGGTGTCCTGCAGACTAGATACCTGGGAAGAGTTGATGTCACAGCTTGACTCTGAGTCCTGTGACTACATCTTTTCTTCCATCTTAAGGCCTTCGAGCAGGTGAAACATAGCTATGCTATACAGGCTGACAAAGACATTCACAGTTGACAGTTAGATTAGCATTTGATCAAATATCTACATACCATGTACCAGTCATATTGTCAGCCACCACTGAGATATCAAACTAACCATCATTGCCACCTGTCTAGAAAGTAGGAATCAAGATTTCTGCTCGTAACTGGTGGTGGTGGCGCACGCCTTTAATCCCAGCACTCTGGAGGCAGAGGAAGGTGGATCTCTGAGTTTGAGGCCAGCCTGGTCTACAGAATGAGTCCCAGGACAGCCGGAACTACATAGAGAAACCCTGTCTCAAAAAACAAAAAATCAAAACAAAACAAAAAAGATTACTGCTTCATCTACTAGGTCCAGCACTTCTTTTTTTCCAAGTTTGATCTCCCAGATGGCTTCTAGATCATGAGATGCATGGGTCCCCAGCCTGGGTGTCACGTGCTGAGCTTGCTGAAGTGCCAGTCTGGGCGCATAGGCTCTGTCGTGGGTAGGCTGTTCTGCTGTTTCACATTACTACGCAGCTTTATTCTGAGAAAAATACTCAAATGGGGGAGGCCATCCTCATCCTGGATAGCCTGAACTAGTTGTGTGCTGTCTGTCTAATGAGAAACAGGGTAGGTGACCTCCTGGAGCAGACAGAAGACCCAGACCAGCTCATCCACTTCTTAGCGTGCTATTGTGAGTAGACATGCTTGCTATGGGTGTTTGTGAGTGTGGAGTAGTCATACTCTTCTCCCTTCCCTCCACTTGAGGACCCTTCTTCTCTGTTAAAGAGATGCCATTGCCTGGGGAGGGAGCCTGGAGAAATGATCCTTGGGGAAGGGCAAGGCTGAGGACTGTGGGTTCAACCTCTGCCCTGGCTGCCTTTAATGGCTCTGTGTTCTTGCTGGAAGTTATTTCCGAGTTTCTGATGTTCATTTGGGGGCTGAAGATAATGACAGTGACTTTCTGGACTCGTGTGCACAGAACAAGCGATGGCACATGTCAAATAGCAATTTCCATTATAAATGGGATTGGTGATGTTCTGAAGATCCAAGTTGAGGGGGGCCAAGGCAGATTAGCTGACACCTGTCAATTAGTTTCTGAAAGGTGAGCGATTATGGTGATAATTGTATAGTGAACCTCTCTGAAAGCTCTGCAGCCATTGTCCTGATAAAATAGTACCCAGGTGAGGAAATACCTTCCTGTCTTGTAAACAAAACCCTGGAAAGTGGTGCTAGTGCCTGGTGCTAGTGCCTGCCTGAAGTGTTGAGTCCTAGCAGCTGTTATGGATCAGAGAATGCACACACATACAACACACACACACACACACACACACACACACACACACACACATACATAACACACACACACACACACACCACACACACACACCACACACACACACCGTACATACACACACAGAGAGGGAGGGAGAGAGGGGGGGGGGGGGGGGGGGGGGGGCAATACTATATTGTAATTACCCACACTGACTGTGAATCTGGCTCAACTGATCCTTTTGCTTTAGCCTCCAAGTGACAGGGACCACATCCACCTAAAGGGCTGATATATATGTGCACCCTGTTTCATTTGTAAAACTTTTGTTATTACTTTGTGTATAGGTGTAGGGTGTGTGTGCCATGACACATGTGGAGGTCAGATCACAGCTTTGTAGAGTCAGTTATCCCCTTCATCTTTATGTGGGATTGAACTCAGTTGCCAGGCTTGCTCAGCATGGGTTCTGACCTGCTGAGCCACATCACCTGCCATCCACCTTAGTGTTTGGGAAAGGCTCTCTCATTGAAATGGATTGGGTTAGACTGGCTGACCAGCAAGCCCCCAGGGATCCTCCTGCTTAGGCTTCCTCAGTGCTGGAATTCCAAGTGTGTGCCACTGACTGAATTCTATTCCCAGACATCAAAGGGTTGATTGTTTTTTTTTTTTTTTTAATGATTGAATTTATTGGAAAAGCCTAGGGAATAATATAGCTAATACTATCTGTATTCACTTCTGAGGGTTAACACATTTGTGTTTTTCCATACATATTTCAGATTTTATTTTTTAAAAAAGGCTTTGTTACAGTTAGATTTCTGCTGCTATGATAAAACACTGCCCAAAGCAACTTGGGAAGGAAATGGTTGACTTACACTTCCATGTCCATCACTGAGTGAAGTCAGAGCAGGAAGTGGGAACCTCAGGCAGGAGATGAAGCAGAGACCATGGAACAGTCTTCCTGGCTCACTTTTCATGGCTTGCTCAGACCACTTTCTTTTTCTTTTTCTTTTTTCCAAGACAGGGTTTCTCTGTGTAGCTTTGCGCCTTTCCTATAACTCACTTGGTAGCCCAGGCTGGCCTCAAATAGACCACTTTCTTATATAACCCAGAACTACCTGCTGCAGGGGGCTGGGCCTCCCATATTAATAATCCATAAAGAAAACTGGCACACACCTTTAGTCCCAGCACTTAGGAGGCAGAGGCAGGCAGATCTCTGTGAGTTTGAGGCCAGCCTGGTCTACAGAGTGAGTTCCAGGACAGCCAGGGCTATACAGAGAAACCCTGTCTCGAGCTCCCTCCCCACAAAAAAGGAAAAGAAAATGCCTCACAAATATATCTACAGGCAGTCTAGTGGAGGCAGCTCTGCTGCTGAGGACCCCTCTTCCCAGGTGACTCAGTTTGTGTCAAGTTGACAAGCTAACTGCCACCAGATTGAAAATTGAAAGTGTAATGCAGAATGCCCGTGAGTTGTACCAACAGATGTGCCAGGCCTACTTTGGCCCACCTTAGATGCCGTGCATTCGTTACTTATCCCTGGGACCTGGTGAGGTAGAAGAGGGCAGTTAGGATGTGGTTAAGCCAGGCCCACATAAGATGGGAGAAGCCCCACAGCAACACACTGTTCTGAGCACTGTGAGGGCTCAGAAACGAAGGGGCAGATTCCCTCAGAGAAGGGGTGGATGGCAGCGGGCCCTCAGCTGACTCTGCAGTGGGTTAGACGTTTGCTGGGAGGGAGGTGTGAGGCATTATCTGGATTTCATCGTCAGCATGCACTTCCTTGACTTGGACAAGACTTGGCTGTGTCAGAAGGAAAACAAACACAGCAGCTCCCGTAGTTGTCTCTTGCATGAGATGTCTGGATGTAGCTTGGGCTAGTGTGGGTGATTGCTGGCCACAGGTGCTCAAGCTGCATCTCTTCTTATTCTTGATGCATGTCTTTTACTCTTTATGACTGCCTCGTGTCACCTGTAAGATGGCTGTTGCTCTGCCATCACAACCATATTCCTGGAGGGTACGTTTAACAGAGGACTTTTCAAAGAATATGAGCTTGGGGGATAGCATGCTTCCATTGAGGAGCTTTCATATACTCTCCTGTGGCTTCTGCTTGAACCTCTTTTGTTGGGAAATGTGCTAGCGCAGTGAGCTTGTGCAGAAGGAGGGGCAATGGGCATCAGATGGGCAGCCAGCATGACTGCCTCTGGTAGAAGTGGTTTGTGAGGGGTGGGGGCCTTGCTCCAAACCACTGTTTGTGCCATCAGTCCAGTGAAATTTTTCAGCAAAGGCTCAGGGTCAGAGTTGCTTAGGAATGCATCCCCTACTTCCAGAAGTGACCCAAGTGTCCTGGTGACCTGGGAGAAGGTGGTGTTTTATTTGCTGCACTGTTTCAGCACTAGTGGGACACTTTTCTCTCCCAAATCATAGCAGAAGCAGTTGCCTGGAAATACCCAGGATCAATTGGGTTTTGCTCCTTTTTGTTGTTTGTAAGAAACAAAGGTCCTCCCTTAGAGTGTTCTTCCCGCTCCATATTTGCCAGTGTGATTGGTGTCTGCAGCTTGTCAGTCAGCCTCTCCTTTGGTGGCAGATCTCCTCCCTGGAGGCTGACAGGTGGCTTGTTTTGTTAAATGCCACTTTGGTTTTGAAACCCCACTCTGCTTTAGTTTCTAATTATAGCTTTCCTAAGACAACTGGTCATTTTGCTATGCTTGAGTGGGTAGAGGCTCCTGTGCCTCAGCAGAGCGGCTTGTCTAAATGTTTTCCTTGGAAAGAATGGAAACTATTTTCTGAAGAGAAGCAGTGATCCCTGGCTGGGTCACTTGTGCTTGTGCTCTCCTCCCTGTCTTCTGCACTTGAGCAGCACACTCTTAGTCCACAGCTTATCTTCTTTCCCCTAGAGCCTTCCTCCTGTCAGCCACCCCTGTCCTCTAGGCAGATGGTCCTCCCCAGCAGGTGCTCCCTGCTGTCTCTATTGTCATTTTCTCCAGCTTTTCATTCTCAGAAGTTTGGTCTTACTACCCAGTTGATACATATTTTTTAAAAAATTTACGTGTGTGTGCCTGCATATGTGAATCACACATATGCATGAATCTGTGGTGGTCAGAAGAGGACATCAATCTCCCTGGAACTGCAGTTGTAGGAAGTTGTGAGCCACTGTGTGGATGCTGGGAACTGAACCCAAGGCCTCTATGAGAGCACAGAGTGCTCTTTTTGATTTCCCTTTAAATTTATTTATTTATTTTTCTCTCATATATTGTATCACGACACTAGTGTCTCTTCCTACCCATCCTCCACATCCCCTCTCCTCCAAATTCAGCCCTCCTTCTTTCCCTCTAGAAAAGGGCAGGCCTCCCAGGGATGTCAACCAAACATGGCATGTCAAGTTATAACAAAACTAGGCACAAACCTCATATTAAGTCTGGATGAGGCAACCCAGTAGGAGGAAAAGGGTCCCAAAAGCAGGCAAAAGAGTCAGAGACAGTCCCCAATCCCACTGTTAGGAGTCCCGTAAGAACACCAAGCTACACAACCATAACATATTTGCAGAAGACTTAGGTCAGGCCCTTACAGGCTCCCTGATTGTCGGTTGAGTCTCTGTGAGCCCCTAAGAGCCCTATTTAGTTGATTCTGTGGGCTGTGTTCTTGTGCTGTCCTTCACCCTTCTCCTTCTTCTGCAGGATTCTCTGAGCTCTACCTAATGTTTGGCTGTGAGTCTCCTCATCTGCTTCCATCAGTTGCTGGATGATGCCTCTCTGATGATGATTATGCTAGGCTCCATTCTACGAGTATAGCAGAGTATTATTAGGAATCATTCCACTGACTTCTTTTTTTCTGGTTGTATTTGGTTCTGTCCTTGGTCTCTTGGCTATCCAACCTCTGGTTCCTGGCCCTCTGGGCAGTGTCTGACATGGTCTCCCTCTTGTGGTGTGGGTTTAAGTTGGACCAGTCATTGGTTGACTGCTCCCACAAGTTCTGCGCCACCTTTACCCCAGCACATCTTACAGGCAGGACTAATTGTAGATCGAAGGTTTTGTGGCTGGGTTGGTGTCCCAATGCCTCCACTGGAAGGATTGCCTAGTTACTGGAGATGGTTGGTTCAGGCTCCACATCCGTTACTAGGAGTCTTTGCTAGGGCCACCCTCATGGATTCCTAGGAGTTTCCATTATACCAAGTTTCTACCTCACCTCCGAAATGCCATCAAATTCGAGTGGTCTCTCCCAGTCCTCTCTCTCTACACCCACCCTACCTAATCCAGCCTATTTCCATCTCCCCCGTCTCCTGTCTGCCCATGAAATCTATCTCCCTTTCCCAGGGAGATCTATGTGTCTCCTTGTTACTTAGCCTCTCTGGGTCTGTGGATTGTAGCATGTTTATCCTTTACTTTACAGCTAATATCCACTTATGAGTGAGTGCATACCATGTTT
>CABHPP010119652.1:32767-46505 GCA_902168425.1 Peromyscus attwateri
GCAGAGTGCAGGCTGGGGGTGGGGTGAGCAGTGCAGAGTGCAGGCTGAAAGAGGGGTGAGCAGTGCAGAGTGCAGGCTGGGGGTGGGGTGAGCAGTTCAGAGTGCAGGCTGAAGGAGGGGTGAGCAGTGCAGAGTGCAGGCTGAAGGAGGGGTGAGCAGTGCAGAGTGCAGGCTGGCAGGTGGGGTTGAGCACAAAGATCTCTGTGCCTTTTGCAGGGACAGACCTAGGATAGAATTGAGCCCTGGAAGTCAGTGTCATTTGTATCCAGATCTTAACTAACCCTCCACCAGCATTCATACACATCTCCACCTCCACCTGCCAGCCTGCACTCTGCTTCGGCCCAGACTAGACGTGGGAACTATGATTCTCCTATTAGAAAGGTCTGCTGGGGTCTGCAGCTTTCTTCTAGTAATAACTTCCCCCACCTTTAGTAGACAGTTGAAACCAGCGGACAGCAACAAGGACATGCGGTGTTTCACAGACCCGAGAAGCCTGGGGTGCAGATATGGCTGGATGTGGAGCTCAGAATGTGTTCCACCAGAGCCAGCACTGTGCATTCGTTCTGTTTCCAGACCAGGGTGTTTCCGGGTCAGGCGAGGGAGGCAGGGAGGGCAGGGGCAGGTGCAGTAGCACAGAAACCCTGGGGCTCAGGGCTCGCACGGGCTCTGCCGTGGCAGGAGCAGAGATGGACTGAGCTGGAGAGGTAGACAGGGATCAGAAGAAATGGCCCAGTTCAGCTTCCGTGTTGCGTTCTCACCAGCGCCACTCGGCCCCACGTCTCGGGTTGTTTCCAAGCACGTCAGAAACGGAATTCTGCCTTTAAAGGGATGGTGACTTTTAGGCACCTAAAATATTTTTCTTTTCTTTCTTTCTTTCTTTTTTTTTTTGAAATTTCTGACATTGTTTGAATTTAATGATTCATATTACGAATTATTCATGAAAATGATCTTTTAAGCGTCTTATAATAGCTGAAATTATCCTTCATTAGATACTGACAGTTCCTGTGATGGGTGTAATTATAAAAAATATTCTTAGGCTAGCTATATTCTGCAGTGTTAAAATTACACAAATGAGCAAGGGACAGGAATAGAAGCTGAGTAGGATGGTCAGGTTTGGGGGGGGGCGCTGCAGGCTTTCTAAATATGAATAAATATGTGCTGTGTGCACAGTAAGCATGCTCCGGACAGTCTGCCGTGCTGCTCAGCCGCTCTCCCTGGCAAGGGAGCAAAGGAACCAGCGACCGGCTTTCGTGCCGCTCTTGCCCGTGTATGAATTGTGGGATGGAGAAGGTTTTTTTTTTGTTTTTTTTTGTTTTTTTGTTTTGTTTTAAGCTTTGTTCACTCAGCATTTTCTGCAAGGCACACTGTAGTAATCTCGGATACTTGTGGAGAGTAGCAGGCTTGAACTAACACAGATAGCCATGTGTAAGGAAGGGTGAGATGGAACAGGAAGTGTAAGGCCCTGGGGCTGGGGCAGCCACCTGGGTTAATTTGACCTCATCATGTTTATGGTACAGGACAGCTGGGGTACAGGTTCTAGGCTCGTGGGGACCACTTGATTTCTTGAGTTGATCTTGGTACCTTCTCTAAGGTTCTTATTTTTGACTGTCTTTGAACTTGTAACTCTCTTGTCTCAATCTTCTGGTTATCTGGGATTCTAGGCATGCTACTATGCCTGGCTTAGGTTTACTTTTTTTGCTTTTCAGTATTGGAGATGAAGTCAGGACCACACATGTACTAGATAAGCATTCATCACTGACCACAAACAACCCTGCTGTCTTTTTACCTTTATTTTGGGACAAGTTTCACAGAGTTGTCTAGGTTGGTCTCGAACTTGTTCTATAGTCCAGACTGGTTTTAAACTTGAAATCCTGCCCCAGCTTCCTGAGTAGCTTGGATGACAAGTCTGTACCACTATGCCTGGACTTCTCTTGGTATCATTGTGGGAAATGTGCAGAAGAGAGGAGGGAGTGCCCATCCAGTTTATTGTGGTGTCATGGTGCTGGTTCTTTGCTTGTCCAAGCTCTATGCATTGTCCTACCTACTCAGTTCCATTCAGGTCTCGCATGCTGCGCTTCCTCTTAAAGCCCCCAAAGAGAGGTGAGCTAGTTCCCGCAGGTGCCACCCCTGGCCCTGCTCTCTCAGGCCCACTCACCAGCAGTGCTGTGGAGTCAACTCTTCCATCTTCCCATTTTTGACCAGTACCATTTAATGAAGCCTTAGGTAGAAAGGGTGATGAAAATTTATGGAGACTAACATTTCAGTGTGCCAGCTGCCAGGCACAGCTCTAAGAAGCATACACTTGATTTATCTTCATGTTTGTCCTGAATTGCTAGGTGTGATGATGATCTTCATTCATCCAAGGAGGAAACAGAATTTAGCTAAAGTCACACAGCAGATTAGGAAGTGAGACAATGGTGTCACGTTTCTTGGGGCTGGTGATAGATGGTGTTGGGGAAGTGCTTTGCTTGCTCTTCAAAAGGGTGCTCAAGCCTACACATCCAGGGTTTTCCACAAAGCACAGCCCACAAGTACAAGTTTTTCCTCTTCATTACTTCATTCATTTGTTCAATTGTTTGCTGGTTCATTCATCCTTCCCTTCCCTCCTTCCTTCCTTGAGACAGGGTCTTGTGTATCCCAAGTTGACTTCAAACTTTGTTTGTAGTAGTGGATACCCTGGAGCTCTTATCTGCACCTTAAATGCTGGGTCACAAGCATGCACTGCTGGACCTGTTTTGTGCAGTGGTGGGACTCATGGATGCTAGGCAGGCATCTGCCCGCTGGGCTACATCCGCAGCCACCGCTTGTTGTTTATTTGGACTCCATCCTGTTTGTCTTAGTGCTAGACATGTAGGTGAATCCTGCACTGCTTTATGACATGTCACTGAGCTGGGGGTAGATCACAGTCCCCTGACCTGTGTGGTTTCCTTCCCAAGGATGCATAGCCCTCACTGTGTCTCCAGATGACACAGTGTCATTCATTGTGTGTTCTCTGTTACACCTGGGTGCCAAAGGCCAGAGATTGGCAAATGTTTTTCTCCAAGTTACAGGCCCAAGGAGTTTAGGCTTCCACTGGCTTCTGCTTGCTCTTCATTCTTTCTCCTGTTTCTCCCATTCATCTTCCTTCTCCTCGCCCTTGCTCTCTCAGTGTGTACAAACCCATATGCAGACCCCAGCCTGAGTCTGTGCATGTGGTATATGGTATGTCAAGCCGTGTTACAGACAATTGTTACATTAAGCCATTGCTTTTAGAAGAAAATAAAACCTGCTTCAGTCAGTGAAATGCCCACTTTATAAGCATAAGGTCCTGACTTCAATTCCCTAGATCCCTGTGGAGAAAGCTTAGCATAATGATATGCACCTGCAGTCCCGGCCCTAGGGAGGCTGAGACAGGCAGGTCTCTGGAGCTTGCTGGCCAGTTCCAGGCCAATGAGAGGCTCCATCTGAAAACTGCAGTGGATGGCACCTAAGGAAGGAGAGTTGAAATTGTCCTCTAGCCTCCACATGCATGCACATGCATGTGCATACTCCCCCGTGCACTGCACACACATGCACCTGTGTACACATGAAGAAAGGGTTAAAAGCTGGGCTGTCCTTTCTGTGGTTGAGTTCTGTTCAGTTCAGTTACTGTGTCTTCTTAACTCATGTGGACTCAGCTGGAGGGCCCTCCTGTTTGCTACTTACCCTACACCACTCTTCTGTTCTTGGTGTGCTGCAAACACACTGCTCCTCTGGAACCTTCACAGACAACAGGGTATCAGGATGGCTGCATTAATTAGTCAGTTCCCTCCAGGGATGCAGCACCTCAGACAGTCAGCTTGCAGGAGGAAATGGCCCTTTGCTCATGGTTTCAGAGGCCTTAGTCTGTGGTCAGTTGGCTCTTTCATGTTGCACCTCAGTGAGGTAGAACAGAGTATGAAGTACGTCACAGCATCCAGGAAGCAGGAGGAAGTAACAGGGTCTCAGTCATCTCTTGAGAGTGTCCCTCCATGACCTGACTTGTCACCTTCTAGTAGGATGACCAACTAGGGTTCAGTGCCTTTCACCTGAAGGTTGTTGTCTTCTCTATGCTTTCTTCCATAATTTGCAGAAAGACCATGTGACAGTGTGATGACTGGACTGTGTTTGTGTTGAACTGATATTGACTTGGGGTGGCCCCTCCCAGTTTCCCATACTGGTGGGAGGTGAGTAGGGCTGGCTGCCCAGATCTGGGTGAAGCCTTATGATTGGTAGAATGCTGTCTTTTTATAGATCCTTGGCCAGTCTTTTCAGGCCACTGACTGTCCTTGCTAGCTTCAGCTGATAACTTGATACGGCCTATGGTCATCTGAAGGCTTCCCAATTGAGGGATTGCTTAGATCAGTTTGGCCTGTGGCCATATCTCTGAGAGACTGTGTTGATTGATTATTGATGTGGTAGAGCTCCACAACCCCACTGTCACTGGTGCCACCTTTAGGCAGGTGGTCCTGAGCTATCTACGAAAGCTAGCTAAGCATGAGTCAGGGAGTAAGCCAATAAGCAGTGTCCTTCCATGGTTTCTGCTTGTGTTCCTATTCCTTACCTCAGCGATGGACTGTGACTTAAAAGTGTAAGTCACACTGGACACACAAACTGGAACACAGCTGTAGATAGCTTCCTCTTCTCTTTGAGAGCACAAACCTGAGGCTCATGTTGGCTTCTGCGGGTGGTGAGCAGTCATTTGCCACATACTTCCTTAGTTTGCCAAGGTCTCTGGAGTCAGAGCAGAGGGGACGCTCCTCACCTGCTGCTGTGGTGCTATCGGATCCTTTGGCTTATTCTTCGCTGTGGCTCAGCACTTGGTCAGGGTTTGCTGGAGTCCACACCACAGTGCTTCCTGGGGGTGCTCCACAGTTCTGTTTCCATGACAGGAAATGGCATCTCCGAGAGGCTCAGCAGCTTGTTAAGGCTCTGACTGGGTCCCTCACACTGCTCTTCAGCTTTTACCTCTTGACCAGGAAAGTGGCTTCTTCCTCTATCCAGCACCCCCATGCCATTTGACCAGGTACAGTTTCCTCAGTGTGTCCCAGCATGCCAAGCTGCTCCAGGAGTGGAGTGCTGAGCCCCGGCATCAGTCTTCTGGAATTTTAAGTATATGTGGCAAGTGTACATCTCCCTGGCTCCCTCTCTTTCTTCCTCTTGTCTTCTTTCTTTCCCTTGTTGTGGGCCGGGCCCTATCCCGAGACCCAGTGCCTACTGTTGAAGCTCACAGATGGGCAGGGAGTTGCACAGCAGGATGCAGTCTCTGTGATTCAGGCAGCTCTTTGTGAGTTCAGGGCAGCCCAGTCCACATAATAAGCTCCAGGCCAGCTAGAGCTGTGGAATAGACCTTGTCAAAAACTGCCCTCAGCAGCAACTGAAAGGCACTGGGCTTGGCTCTGAGTTAGAGTCTGCAGTAGCATCCAGGTCAGCCAAGGCATGAGCTTCAGGGCACAGGCAGTGTGGAAAGTTGAGGTCTTTCTTGAACTATTGGAAGGTTTCAGATGTTGGTAGAGGGATTTGTTTTGTTTCTGAATTCATCAAATCTTTGTCCTCTGTTAAAAATTGCATCAATTAAGTCAGGCGTGGTGGTGCATGCTTTTAATTCCAGCTGTCTCAAGGTAGAGGCAGGAGGATTTCTGTGAGTTCAAGGCCAGCTTCATAGCTAGTTCCTGGTCAGCCAGAACTATCTGAAGACAAAACAAACTGCATCACTTTGTAGGAGCCAGCTCCATTTTGCTGTACTGCCCTTGCTGTAGTTAATGTAGTGGTAGTCATTTGCTGGAGTTAATGAAGAGGCCCTCTTGCCTCTTAACTAACCTGTAGATGGAACAGGCAGGCTCTTGTTTTGCCCTGCAAAACTTGCCAGCCTCCAGCATGCCTCCTTTTGGGGTATTCTATAGGAACGCATCTAAAGACTCAATAGTTCACCTTGATACCACTGATTTCTCTGTCATCCCCCTTGCTCCTGGTACCACTGATTTCTCTGTCATCCCACTTGCTCCTGGCAATTAATCCTAGTGATGATCAGTCTCTGCTTTACATTATCTGAAGAACGGTCTTGTTCAGCACCTTGGAGTGGTATGCATGCTTGAGGTTAGTGAGCAGCCACCAAGAATGGTGCAGAATAGATTGAATTCATAATGCCTGGGAGTTTGCAGTGCTGTAACCAGAGGCCCCAAGGTGAGGCATATGCTGGCAGGAACCATGAATCACTGCAGTATGAGTGTGTGCTCATGATTTTTTAATGGCTGCCTGAAAATGAATGTGTGCTATGAAGGTAAACTCTTTAAAAATTGACATGTTTTATAATTCTGTGAGTTCAAAAAGGAGGGAGAGAGGAACAACAAGGCCTGTGTGAATGACAGGCAGCAACTCTTGGGCCCCTGGGTCTGCATGGAGCCACAACTCTTGGGCCACTGGGTCTGCATGGAGCCACAGGAGGTGTTTACTTTAGAGGGCTAAGAAGCTGGGCACACACCTGTGACCTTAGCACTTGGGAGGCTGAGGTGGCAAGATTGGAAGTTGGAGGCTTGCCAGAGCTACACAGTGAGACCCTGCCACAAGAAGAGGGTGGTGGGGACTGGTTCAGGAAGTTGAATGTTCGGGCAGTGTAATTTAATATTGAGTGTGATCCTCAGTTCAGACCTGAGTTCAGTGTGTCTGAGGAGGTAACCTACTCTTAGGAGATGCTTAGGTTTACTGCCATGGGGACTAGGACTGTGGGGTCCTCTGCTTTGTGGTTTTGTTTG
Source organism: Peromyscus attwateri (assembly GCA_902168425.1). Lineage (NCBI taxonomy): Eukaryota > Metazoa > Chordata > Mammalia > Rodentia > Cricetidae > Peromyscus > Peromyscus attwateri. The sequence goes on from CABHPP010119652.1 coordinate 39,517, forward strand.
AGCCTATGTCCTTCTCATAACTCTGCCTGTTGGGGGCCATCAGTGGGTGCTATTTTTTTTTCTTGTATTTTTCCCGCCATCTTGCAAAGCCTAGAGGTCAGGTGATGACCACATTGTTGTCCTTCCTGTGAAGCACATCCCTCACCTTTCAGGACATTTCCTCACTTTCTTGGTGTCTGCTGCCCCACCAAATGGTTTTTCAGCTTGACAGCAGTGAGCCAGCCCCGCAGAGGGTGGACTGTGCCACTTGCTGTGCTGGTCAAGCTCTAGGGTGATGCTTTTTATGGCCAGCCATCTGGCATACTTTTGATGTTCTCTTTTTTAGCAGTTGAGGGCTCAAAGTCACACATATAAAAATTATCCACTTAATTCCATTAGCATTTTTGAGTGGCCTTTCTGTGTTAGGTCCTGGGAGCTGAGGAAAAAAGTCAATTCTCTTGATACTTGTTGTTCATGGTGAGGTTTTTGGATTAGCAGCAGCAGCATGTTGTCTGAGAACCTATTACGTTTGTAGGTGCTTGGGTTCCACCGGCCTGCTGGGTGGGTTGTCCTGCAAGTATAAGCAGCACTAGGTACTTGAAGTTTCTGTCAGCAGAGGAAAGAGAAATGTGGATGCTTCTGTTTCCTCCTGTGTTCATTCAGGCATTACTAATCAATCAGGATATCTTTCCCAGAATCCCTGTTTAAGCTTGCAAACTTTTCTCAGCACAGTGTTCCAGGTGATTGCTTCCAGTTAGTGAGAACAATGGCTTCTCAGCCTTCTGACTAAGGTCAAGTGTAGTACCAGTTGGTTAGAGTAGGTGCTTGAGATCAAGTTCAGTCACTCTGTCAACCTCTGCCATCAGCATCCTGGTTTCTCTGATTTCAATACTGCAACCTCCCCAGCCCCAGTTATCTGCTACTGTGTTTTAATGCAAATGTGGCCATACCTATTCCCTACTTAAAGCCCTTTAGTGACCTCCTATTGCTTTCCAAATAGAATCCAAGCTCATTACCAGAACTTGAAAGATTGTACCTGACTTGGCTCCTGCTCACCTTAATGACCCTGTCTATGTCTCTTTTCTGCCCTTGCCTCCTCTCTGCTTGCATTACCTCGTTTTAATTCTGGGAGGACACCGTGTTTTCCCATCCTGGGCTGGACAGATCTGAGTCCTTGTCTCCTCATCACCCTTGGGAGAGAGCTTGGAGTGCGGAAATTTGATCTGGAGTTGGAGAGATAATTCAGTTGGAAAAATGTGTGTCTTTCAAATATAAAGATTTAAGTTCAATCTCTAGCTCCTACATTAAAAAAAATGGGGCTGGAGAATTGATTTGGTAGTTAAGAATACTTATTGCTCTTGCAAAGCATCTGGGTTTGATTCCTGGCATCCACATGGAGGCCCACAAATGTCTGGAATTCTAGTCCCAGGGCATCTGATTCCCTCTTCTGGTCTCCATAGGCATTAGGCGTGCACATGGATATACATACATGCAGGCAAAACACTCATGCACATAACATAATAAAATAAATAAATCTAAAAAATGAAAAGCAAGAATTTCATAAAATACACTTATAATTCCAGTGCTAGAGAGGTGGATCCAGGCAGATCCCTAGAGCTCACTGGCATTCCAGCCTAACCTAATTGGTAAATTCCAGGTCCTTGTGAGAGACTGTCTCAAAAAGCCAAGGTGAACAGAAATTGAGGAATGACAGTCAAGGTTGTTCTTTGGCCTGAATATATGAAAAAAAAAATAAATTTGATCTCCCTGAGGCTATGGAGAGAAAGACTTCTTTTTAACACCTGGCCTGCTGTGTAAGTTACCTCTTCACCATGGACTACAGTGGCCTCTAGCGAGTCCTCTGTGCGCCATGCTCTTCCCCTCTCTGTGGGTGCTCACTTCTCCCCAACTCTGAAGCTCTTGCCAGATACCTCCTCCTCATTACTTGGGGCTGCACATATCTGTGCCACTGCCTCCCAGAGGCCTTTCCTGGCCTTCCCATGGAGGTAGGTCCTGACAGCTCCTTCTTCCAGCATCTGAGCTGTGTTCTCTGTTGTACATGTCATAATGGCATGGGAATACTGGGGCATCTTTGGGAGCAAAGGAGCCTTTCTCAGTCTGTAGTGCTTAGCCTGAGAGGCTAGGGTCCTGGAAACTCAATGGGCATCAAAGGCAATCTCAGTTAGAGGTTCCATGTCTGTCTCCCAAATTCAAAGATCAAAATTTGTTGGACTATGGATGATGAGTTTTCTTAAACATTTATGTATTTTTATTCATTTTATAGGGCACATAAGGGAGAGAAAGAAGGCAGAGCTCCTGTAGAGCAGGAGGGCCTGGAGTAGGCACCATAGAGCCTCTGCTTTGCAGTTAGTAAGGCTCAGTGGATGAAGGAAGGGCATGGGATTGAGCTGTTCAGTCCACTGTTCATTCCAGGGGTTGAGTGTCTTGAGGTTTCCACATCATGGCTTCCAGGAAAAGGCTACTCCTCTGGGGAAAAGAGATAAGGAAGGGCTGAAGAGATGGCTCAGCAGTTAAGAGCACTGGCTGATCTTCCAGAGGACCTGGGTTCAATTCCCAGGACCCACATGGCAGCGGACAACTGTCTGTAATTCCAGTTCCAAGGGATCTGACACCTTCACACTAATGCACATAAAGTTTAAGAAAAAAAAAAAGTCCCTAAAAGAGATAAGACTAGACTGCCTTCCTGGCCATGATGAAACCAGAGATACTTCTGGCATGTCTGGCCTCTGGCAAGGATGAGTCCTGGACACTTTGAGGGAATTTCTAGCTTTTAGCCAAGAAAAAAGCTGATCCCTTCTCTTTACTCTGAACTGCCAATTTCTGTCTCCTGTTCTCACCACTTATCTGCAGTTACTTTAATTTGTTCTTTTACTGTTTTTCAGACTCTTAGTGTGCAAGTTCTGTGGTGGCAGAATTCCCATTTGTGTAATTGGTGCCCACACTCAGTACCAGAGCTGTGCCGTGCACAGTGTGTGCAGTAAATATGCTTTGGCTGTATGTAGATGTAACCGACCGCCTTATTAAATAAGAAACACAGAGCCAATGTAAAGGTGAAAGCCCAAGAGGTCAGAGCTAGAAGCCTTACCCGCTTTCCGCCAGCTAGCTTCTCCCGCCAAGAGAGCTCTCCGAAAAAAGGGAAGTATTTCCTGTGCGTTCGTCTTATAAAGAGTTCTGGTTCTTCCTTCTCATTGGTTATAAACCTAACTACGTGGCTGTCTCATCACGGCCTCTCTGTACAGACCTCCCAAGTTTTCTATGGTTGGTATTGAGATTAAGGGCGTGTGTCTCCAATGCTGGCTGTATCCTTGAACACACAGAGATCTACCTAGTTCTGCTTACCAAGTGCTGGGATTAAAGGCGTGCACCACCACCGCCCTGGCTTTCGCTATGGCTTGCTAATAGCTCTGACCCCTAGGCAACTTTATTTATTAACATACAAATAAAATCACATTTCAGTACAAATAGAATACCACTATATCTCCCCTCTTCTAATTTAATAAAAAGAAAAAAAAAGGAAATTTGTAACTAATATAAGAAAAACTATATATAAAAGTACAATAACTATATACAATATATACAAGTGATGAATACCTAAACAATGTCTAGTCCATTTGTATTTGACAAATTCAGAGAAAATAATTTCATTACTTATCCTATTTTGGTAAGTTCAAAATGTACCTAATTCCTTTCTATCCTAACTAATCTTCAACTATAATGAATTAATCTTCAGCTATGACTAATTAAACTTCGACTATAACTAACTAATCTTCAACTCCCTCAGAGACCCAAGAAGGAAATAATATTACCTAACAAAAATAAAAACAGGAAGTGCATGTAAGCAGCTTGCAAAAAAATTATGAGTTGACAGAAACAGCCAGCCGCCTGGACAGTCACCTGAGGTTTCTCCACAGTGTTGGGGCATCATCTTCAGCCTATAGGCTTAGCGTATCTGACAGACTCATTTGTGAAGGAGGATGTACACAAGGTTAACAGTTCAACCTCACCTTGGGTGAGAGCAGTCCATGTACCAGAAATACCTGAATTCCACTAGTGTCATGTCCTGATTCAGGATTTTAAATTCTGGAAATTGTTGGTTTTTTTAATTCAGCTGTCCATTCTTCTTTACCGTGTATGTGTGGCTTCATCTCAGCATCCCGTTCTTCTCCACATCCCTCTATTAAATGCCAGTTTGCTATTGAGAGGCGTGAGCTTAGTTACTCTTCAAGAATAACTGTTTCAGCTGCTGTTCCATTGCACATCAGAAGCCATCGGCCCACTGCCTGTTCAGCTGCCTTCGAAGGAAAGGGCACTGTACCTTTTCCGGATTGCAAAGGCCACTTCAGGGATGGTACCATATTGTCCTGGCCTCAGGAGATGCCTTTTGATAAAGCCACAACCACACTTGTTTTGGCAAGAATCGGTAGTCCTTTGTTTCATTTCTGTCTGTCCATTTTGTCCTGTTGTCATCAGTAGATTCGAGGATACTTTGTTGTCCAGTGGCTAACATTTGCCACAATGAAAGTTAATTCCATATGCAGTTTCTTCAATGCCCATATTCTCTCTGAAGTAGATTGGTACTGCCAGGAGCCGACATGTCTCATAGTCATAACAAAAAAGAAAAATTTTCTAAGTTATTAAAACATTTTAAATGCCATATTCTGTAGATCTCTGAAGGGTTTGAAGATGACCTGTCTGTCTAATATATATCTGCTCAATTTTGAAAATATACCTAATATGACTACAAGTTCTATTGTAATGTCTAACTGCTAACTTTCATTTCTTTATATCCTAATAGTTGGTAATAATAACATTCAAGAATCAACAATTTGCATTATTTTGTTAAATGAACGGTATAAGTACAATTAGAAATATACATATAGCATTTCCTAACAATATCAATTTCAATATATATAATTTGTATACAATATAAAACAATCCAATCCAATGTAAAGTATTTAAAACTAATAATTGTCTTTTTCTTTTTCTTTCTTTCTCGTTTTTTTTTTTTAATATAAACAAGAATCGTAAATCTAACCTCCCTTGCTTAGCCCTTTTCCTAACCCTTGATAACCAGTTGTAACTAACCCCTCCAAACAATGAGAATTATCCCAGACCCAAAAACCCATTAAAAGACCAAAAAACCACCCGTCCCACACCACCTCTTTGGGAACGTGGGCGTCGTATTCTTAAAATTGCTTCCTGCTGGGTATGGGCGAAGATATCTTTATTCTGAAAAGAAAAATTTTAGGTTAATTGTCAAATTCTAGGAAAGGTAACTATATCCTTCATTATCCAGTCTGTGTATAATACCAAAGTTCAGGATTTATCTCAAGTCCTTATTCAAGTAGTCTTTGAGACTGGATCATCTCAGTCAGCCCTCTCAAAATTGTTCTGAGCACTTTGCAGTTCAAAGCTGATCGGTAGATGATGTTTGTCAGCTTAGTGATGTTATTATTGTCCACGTGGAATTGTTGTTGTGGGGCCCCATCTTCTTCCTGGAGACTTCAGTTGATGTTAGGCCTGGCCGTGATTTCCTGCAGAAAACTAATAAGAGACTCGAACACAAAGACATATATGCAGCTAATTGAAGCCTTTTTTCTTTCTAGAATTAGTACTCTATATGACCATTCATATCTTAACAGTTTAAAATGTATATCTATATATATATATATTAATCTTGTAAACTTTGATATAAAATTCATACTTTAAGAAAAGTTTAAAGAATCAGAATAGAATCAAAGATTGAGATTAGTAATAGAAAAGTCCCTTAATTAATTTGGTTTTTTTTAATTTTTTCTGTCCCATAGCAGAAGATGGCTCTTCTTCTGGCATGATACAGGGAGTTTGCATTTTCCTTTTAACAACATGCTTGAGTTTAAAGAAGGAGAGAGCCATTCTCCAACTCCAAAGTCAGCTTTAAATTTTAATTGAACTGGGACTATTAGAAGATCAAGTGTTAAATTTCTTTAGAGAAGAATAGAAACAAACATTTAGGAAGACTTAAAATTTTTTAGATGATATACCAATAGGCCATTTTACTCTGTTTCCTGGGATAGATGGTTTGTCCCTTTTCTTCACTTGTCTCATTTGTCCAGTGTTCTTCAGATTCCTTAGGCTTCATTCTCCTAAAAGACAAAAACAAAAACCTTTCCCCAAGACTAATTTTGGGGATGTTTCTTTTTGACAAGTTATTATCTGATTAAATGAAAAAGCATGTGTTAATGGTATAAGTTAGTTTAAATTGGATGTTCATGCTGGTTGATGAACCTCCACCTCCTCTAATTAAGAGGTTTCTTGTTCAAATCGAACCTTTATCAATTTTGATGGTACCCACAGCTTATCTTCTCCTGTAGAAACAAAAGCAAAACCTCGTCCCCAACGTAGCACATACCCTGGTTTCCATTCCGAGGTCAGCACATCCTTAAAGTATATAGGCTGATTTAATTCTGTAGTTTTTTCTATTATCCAATGTCTCTCTGCAGCTGTTGTTCCTTTCTCATTGGCATTGAGAAAATTCAAAGTTAATAGAGCATTATGCAGTCTATTTCTGGGGGTTTTTGTTACCCCTTTCTGTTTATTTAGCATATCCTTTAGAGTTCTGTTTGATCTTTCTATAACTGCTTGACCTGTAGGATTATGTGGTATTCCTGTAATATGCTTTATATCATAATAAGCAAAAAACTCCTTCATTTTAACCAGAGACATATGATGGAGCATTGTCAGTTTTGATTTGTGCAGGTATACCCATGATGGCCATAACTTCTAACAAATGAGTGATTACAGAATCAGCTTTTTCAGAACTCAAAGCAGTTGCCCATTGAAATCCTGAATAAGTATCGATTGTATGGTGTACATATTTCAATTTTCCAAATTCTGCAAAGTGAAACACGTCCATCTGCCAGATTTCATTCCTCTGAGTACCCTTTGGGTTACATCCTGCTGGTAATGGCGTCTGATTGTAAAAGGAACAAGTAGGACATTTCTTTACT
>CABHPP010119656.1:0-13759 GCA_902168425.1 Peromyscus attwateri
CCTCCTACTCTGTCCCTGTTCCAGCTTGACCCTCCCATTTCCCTATGTTCTCATCCCCCACTCCTCGCCCTCTCCCACCCCCCCAAAAACCCAGTCCACTCATGTAGATTTCATCCACTTCTCCTTTGCAGGGCCACCCATGTGTCCCTCCTAGGGTCTTTCCCTGTTAGCTAGCCCCTCTGGAGTTGTGGGTTGCAGTCTGGCCATCCTTTCCCTCACATTTAGTATCCATTTATGAGTGAGTACATATTATGTTTGTCCTTCTGAGTCTGGGTTACCTCACTCAAGATGATATTTTCTGGTTCCATCCAGTTGCCTGCAAATTTCATGATATCATTGTTTTTTACTGCTGAGTAGTACTCCATTGTGTATATGTGCCACATTTTCTTTATCCATTCTTCAGTTGAGGGGCATCTAGGTTGTTTCCACGTTCTTGTTATTATGAATAATGCTGATATGAACATAGTTGAGCATGTGGCCTTGTGGTAAGATTGAGCATTCCTTGGGTATATGCCCAAGAGTGGTATAAGTGGATCTTGAGGAAGACTTATTCCCAATTTTCTGAGAAATCGCCATAATGATTTTCAGAGTGGCTGCACAAGTTTACATTCCCACCAACAGCGGAAGAGTGTTCTCCTTGCTCCACATCCTCTCCAACATAAGCCGTCTTCAGCATTTTTGATCTTAGCCATTCTGACAGGTATCTCAGAGTTGTTTTGATTTGCATTTCCCTGACAACTAAGGACGTTGAGCAATTCCTTAAATGTCTTTCAGCCATTTGAGATTCTTCTGTTGAGAATTTTTTGTTAAGCTCTGTAGCCCATTTTTTAATTATTATTATTATTATTCAGTATTTTCAAGTATAGCTTTTTGAGTTCTTTATATATTTTGGAAATCAGCCCTCTGTCAGATGTGGGGTTGGTGAAGATCTTTTCCCATTCTCTAGGCTGCTATTTTGTCTTATTGACCATGTCCTTTGCTCTACAAAAGCTTCTCAGTTTCAGGAGGTCCCATTTATTAATTGTTGCTCTCAGTGTCTGTGCTACTGGTGTTATATTTAGGAAGTGGTCTCCTGTGCCAATTCATTCCAGACTACTTCCTATTTTCTCTTCTGTCAAGTTCAGTGTAACTGGATTTATGTTGAGGTCTTTGATCCATTTGGACTTGAGTTTTGTGCATGACAACAGATATGGATCTATTTGCAATCTTCTGTATGTTGACATCCAGTTATGCCAGCACCATTTGTTGAAGATGCTTTCTTTTTTTCCATGGTACAGTTTTGGTTTCTTTGTTAAACCAGGTATGTGGATTAATGTCAGGGTCTTCAATTAGATTCCATTGGTCCATATGTCAGTTTTTATGCCAATACCAAGCTGTTTTTATTACTGTAGCTTTATAGTAGAGCTTGAGGTCAGGGATCATGATGCCTCCAGAGGTTACTTTATTATACAGGATTCTTTTGGCTATCCTAGTTTTTTTGTTTTTCCATATGAAGTTAAATATTGTTCTTTCCAAGTCTGTGAAGAATTGTGTTGGGATTTTGATGGGGATTGCATTGAATCTGTAGATTGCTTTTGGTAAGATTGCCATTTTTACTATGTTGATTCTACCTATCCATGAGGATAGATCTTTCCATTTTCTGACATCTTCTTCGATTTCTTTCTTCAGAGACTTAAAGTTCTTATCGTACAGGTCTTTCACTTGCTTAGTTAGAGTTACCCCAAGGTATTTTATATCATTTGTGGCTATTGTAAAGGGTGATGTTTCTCTGATTTCTTTCTCATCCCCTTTTTCATTTGTATATAGGAGGGCTACTGATTTTTTTTTTAGTTAATCCTGTATCCTGCCACCTTACTGAAGGAATTTATCAGCTGTAGGAGTTCCCTGGTAGAATTTTTGGGGTCACTTATGTGTATTATCATATCGTCTACAGATAATGAAAGTTTGACTTCTTCCCTTCCAATTTGTATCCCCTTGATCTCCTTTTGTTGTCTTATTGCTCTAGCTAGAACTTCAAGTACCATGTTGAATAAGTATGGGGAGAGTGGACAGCCTTGTCTTGTTCCTGATTTTAGTGGAATCACTTAGAGTTTCTCTACATTTAATTTGATGTTGGCTGTTGGCTTGCTGTAAATTGCCTTTATTATGTTTAGGTATGTATCTTGCATTCCTGATCTCTCTAGAACCTTTATCATGAAGGGGTGTTGGATTTTGTCAAAGGCTTTTTCAGCATCCAATGAGATGATCATGTGGTTTTTTTCTTTCAGTTTGTTTATATTACACTGACAGGTTTTTGTATGTTGAACCATCCTTGCATCCCTGGGATGAAGCCTGCTTGGTCATGGTGGATAATTTTTTGATGTGTTCCTGGATTCGGTTAGCCAGTATTTTATTGAGTATTTTTGCATCAATGTTCATGAGGAAGATTGGTCTGTAATTCTCTCTCTTTGTTGAATCTTTGTGTGGTTTGGGTATCAGGGTAATTGTAGCCTCATAAAAAGTATTTGGTAATCTTCCTTCTGTTTCTATTGTGTGGAACAATTTGAAGCGTCTTGGTATTAGCTCTTCTTTGAAAATCTGGTAGAATTCTGTGCTGAAACCATCTGGTCCTGGGCTTTTTTTGGCTGGGAGACTTTTAATGACCATTTCTCTTTCCTTAGGGGTTATTGGTCTATTTAAATGGTTTATCTGGTCTTGATTTAACTTTGGTAAGGGGTACCTATCCAGAAAATCGTCCATTTCTTTCAAATTTTCCACTTTTGTAAAGTACAGGTTTTTGAAGTATGACCTGATGATTCTCTGGATTTCCTCATTGTCTGTTGTTATGTCTCCCTTTTCATTTCTGATTTTATTAATTTGGATGCCCTCTCTCTCTGCTTTTTGGTTAATTTGGATAACGGTTTAATCTATCTTGTTGCTTTTCTCAAAGAACAAACTCTTTGTTTCATTGATTCTTTGTATTGTTCTTTTTGTTTCTATTTTATTGATTTCAGCCCTCAATTTGATTATTTCCTGGAGTCTGTTTCTCCTGGGTGAGTTTGCTTCTTCTTCTTGTTCTAGAGCTTTCAGTTGTGCTGTTAAGTCACTAATGTGAAATTTCTCCAACTTCTTTATATGGGTACTTAGAGCTATGAATTTTCCTCTTAGCACTGCTTTCATGGTGTCCCATAAGTTTGGGAATGTTGTACATTCATTTTCGTTGAATTTTAGGAAATCTTTAATTTCTTTATTTCTTCCTTGACCCATTGGTGATTCAATTGGGCATTATTCAGTTTCCATGAGATTGGAGATTGTAGGCTTTCTGTAATTTTTGTTGTTGTTGAAATCTAACTTTAAGCCATGGTGGTCTGATAAGACACAGGTGGTTATTTCAGGTTTGTTTTTTTTTTCCGTATCTGTTGAGATTTGCTTTGTGACCAAGCATGTGGTCGATTTTGGAGAAGGTTCCATGGGGTGCTGAAAAGAAGGTATATTCTTTTATGCTAGGGTGGAATATTCTATAGATATCTATTAAGTCTATTTGAGTCATAATGTCTGTTAGCTCCCTTATTTCTCTGTTAAGTTTCTGTCTGGCAGACCCGTCCATTGGTGAGAGTGGGGTGTTGAAATCTCCCACTACTAGTGTATGGGGTTTGATGTGCGATTTAAGCTTTAGTAATGTTTCTTTTAGGAATGTCCGTGCCCTTGTATTTGGGGCATAAATATTCAGAATTGAGACTTCATCTTGTCGGGTTTTCCCTGTGATGAATATGTAGTGTCCTTCCCGATCTCTTTCGATTGATTTTAGTTTGAAGTCTGTTTTATTAGATATTAGGATAGCTACACCAGCTTGCTTCTTAAATCCATTTGATTGGAAAGTCTTTTCCGAGGCTTTTATTCTGAGGTAGTATCTGTCTTTGAAGTTGAGGTGTGTTTCTTGTATGCAGCAAATGGATGGATCTTGTTTTTGTATCCATTCTGTTAGCCTGTGTCCTTTTATAGGTGAATTGAGACCATTGATATTGATTGGATATTAATGACCAGTTATTGTTAATTCCTGTTATTTTTTGGTGGTAGTGTTGTATGTTTCCCTTCTTTGGTATTTGTTGGTATGGGACTATCTATTGCCTGTGTTTTCATGGGTGTATCTAATTTCCTTAGGTTGGATTTTTCCTTCAAGTGCTTTCTGTAGGGCTGGATTTGTGGAAAGATATTGTTTAAATCTGATTTTATCATGGAATATTTTGTTTACTCCATTTATGTTGATTGAGAGTTTTGCTGGTTATTATAGTCTGGGTTGGCATCCATGGTCGCTTAGTGTCTGTATAACATCTGACCAGGACCTTCTGGCTTTTAGAGTCTCCATTGAGAAGTCAGGTGTTATTCTTATGGATCTGCCTTTATATGTTACTTGGTCTTTTTCCTTTGCAGCTCTTTATATTTTTTCTTTATTCTGTATGTTTAGTGGTTTGATTATTATGTGGCGAGGGGACTAGGGGACTTTTTTTTTTGATCCAGTCTATTTGGTGTTCTGTAACCTTCTTGTATTTTTATAGGCATTTCCTTCTTTAGGTTGGGAACATTTTCTTCTATGATTTTGTTGAATATATTTTCTGTGCCTTTGAGTTCTTCTCCTTCTTCTATCCCTATTATTCTTAGGTTTGGTCTTTTCGTGGTGTCCCAAATTTCCTGGACATTTTGGGTCATGATTTGGTTGGCTTTAATGTTTTCTTTGACTGATGAATCTATTTCCTCTACAGTATCTTCAACGCCAGAGATCCGTTCTTCCCTCTCTTGCATTCTGTTGGTTATACATGCATCTATAGTTCCTGTTCGTTTACTCAGATTTTCCACTTCTAGCATTACCTCAGTTTGTGTCTTCTTTATTGTCTCCATTTCAGTTTTAAAATTTTAAACTGTTTCCCTCACTTGTTTAATTGCTTTCTCTTAGCTTTCAAGGGACTTACTGATTTCTTCCCATTTTTTGTTTGACTTTTCCTTTATTTCTTTAAGGGAATTTTTCATTTCCTCTTTTAAGATCTCTAATATCTTCATAAAGTCATTTTTATGGTAGATATCTTCTGTTTCTTCTGTGTTGGGATGTTCTTTAGAAGACAGATTGGCTGCTTTTATACTTTCAATTTTCAGAAAACCATAGAATTCTATACATTTTTATGTGCAAAAACATTTTATCAGAGATCTTTGGTATTATTACATTAAACCAATAGATCAAATTATGAGCAAGTGGCATGTACAATACAGATGTAGGTTCTGAGGGAGCCATATTGGTTTTTATGTTGTTGGCTGTATTTTTGCATGTGGCGTCTACCCATCTCTTTCTCCACTTGGTGCAAGCAGGTGTCTGTGTCTGAGGGAGCCTCTCTTGGTCTGATTGATACTCTTGATCCAGTGGGAGCTCTTAGTCTAGTCGATGCTGATGGACTTTTTGTCTCAGGGAGCAGCTCTTAGTCCAACTGGCACTAGTGGGCTCTGTCTCAGGGAGTAGCTGCAGTCTTAGAGTGTGGTAGATGGTGACAGTCTGACCTGTCTGCAGGAGATCTGCCTGCCAACCAGCCTCTTAGTCCAGTTGGGTGCTTGCAGACTCTGTCTCAGGGAACAGTTGCAGTCTCTGAGGGTGAGTGGGATTTGGGGGAGGTGGTGCTTGGGTTACAGGGTCTGATGGGGGATGGTGGTCTGACCTGTGTGCAGGAGGTCTGCCTGGCAGCTGGCCTGAAACTGGGACTGCAATGGGTGGTGGTGTAGGGGCACAGGGTTGTGCTCCTGGGCCCAAAGCCTAGGGGCTGGGTTGTTCAGGTATGAGGATAAAGATTCACCTCTTAGTCCAGCCGGGTGCTGGCACGCTCTGTCTCAGGAAACAATTGCCTATAGGAGGATTCTATAGAAGGATCTTTCATGAGGGGCTGAAGAGACATCACTGGATCAAGACATCACTGAATCACCAACGTTCAAATCCCAACACCCACATGGTGTTTCATAACCATCTATAAATACAGTCCCAGGGGATCTGATATCTTCTGGGTCTTTGTATGCACTATATGAGAACATAAAAATACATGCAGGAAAATCACCCATGCACATAAAAATAAAATATTAACACAAGAGTCTTTCATGAGTTATGTTTGACCCAAATATCTCTTCTTTAGCTTGTCCTTAAAATCATGATGCTGTACTTAGATAAATGGAAGCTTTACATTTTAATACTCTCCAATTTATTGTTATTTATAAAATTTTAAACTCCTCTTAAAATTATCTTGCTAATAACAAGGTTAAAAACAATACTCTTTGATGCTGACTTTCTCCTTTACTGCTTTGTCTCTCATAGATCCTCAGTCTGTTTGGAATGCTGAGAGTTCATGAATACAGCATTCCTTCACATGTGATGACACAGTTTCACTCTGGCCCTCTCTGGCCAGCTTCATTGATTTACAGAGATATGAATTTAGAGAACAGTTTGATACTATATCCAAATGCAGAGTAGTAGTGACAGGTTTACCTCTGCACCTGTGATCTCCCCTATCTTGAATTTTTGACCAGATTTATAGTACCAGACATTTATTTCCTTTTATGGAGTGGACCTTGAATCTTATCACAAGCCAGTTGACCTATTGCACCCACAGACATACTTTACCAGTGGTCGTTAGTGTGGTTCCCCCCAACACCACTAGCAGTCTGCATTCTGGGGCTATGAAGGCTAGACAGCAGGGAAAAGCTTCCTGGTTGGTATCAACTTAATTTCTCCATGTTATAAGACTAAAGAAATATATCTTGATACCTATTTAAAATGATTATTCATTTTTCTTTAGAAGACAGATTGGCTACTTTTATACTTTCAGTTTTCAGAAAACCATAGAATTCTATACATTTTTATGTGCAAAAACATTTTATCACAGATCTTTGGTATGATTACATTAAACCAATAGATCAAATTATGAGCAAGTGGTATGTATGTACAACACAGAGTGTTCCCATCTATAAACATATCTCTTCCCATTTGGTAAGGCTCCTTTAATTTCTTTTAACAGTGTTTTAAATTCACATAGTTTTTTATTGCTAGGTATTTGAACCATGTTACTACTATAAATGATTTTGTATTTATAATTGTTTTCTGTTATTATAAAAACAAAAATAATTTCCCGAAACTTAACCAAATGTCTCTATTAATTGTAAGAATTTGTAAGTTGTTCTAATCTTTCCATGGATGTAATCATGTTCTGTGAATTAAGACTGTTTTATTTCTCTTTCTCTAAAACCTCTACATTTTAAAAAGGAATTCTTTGACTACCATCTCCGGCCAGGAGAGGGGACTTCATCACACTAAGCAAAATTTTATCAGGTAAGTACTGTTTGTCTTATATTCCATTTGTCCAACTGAAATTTGAAAAGCAACACCTTCAATATGCCTTCCTGTCATCCATGTTTTCTAACTGTGACACCATTATCCTCATTCACGATGTTCACTGCCAACAGTCACCTCTGAGTTCATGTGTGTACCACACTCTCCCATTCTTTCTCACTTCCTGGATCAATAACCACAGATGGAAGCCAAACCCAAGGCTATAGAGTCCTAAACTAAGGCAAGAAAAGCCTGCCTATTGCCGCTCACTATAGTAAGCTTATGGCTTTAATACCACTTTCCAGTTCTCAACTCCACCTTCAGCCATTACTGAACTCTCAGTCAATACTCTGTGTTGCTGTACTAAGATTTAGGGGCCAACAGCCACTTACTGAAAGCTGTGCCTTTGAAGTCATAAATTCACAGTGAAGGACACCAGAGACTTGCACTACAATCTTGATGTTCTCCAATTCTGAAACTTCCCTTCATTATATTTCATTATACTCCATTGTAGTTGTCTAACTAAAGTATTTTTTGCCTCCATTCTGTCTATATTATATTCAACCCAAATCTGTTTCATTTCCTATACAGTAAGACATCTATTGAGTGCTATAATTTTTTTTAATTGGCCCAAAGCTGCATCTGCCTACCTACCAAAAGGCACAAACTTCATAACTGGGACTCTTCCCTTCACCTGTAAGTTTTCTTTGGCCTTATAAGCATACCAATTCTTAAACCACTCATGACTGCTTTGTCAAAGCCGACATACATACAGAGTCATCATATAAAACATATCATCAACAACAACAAAAGAAAAAATTTTATTGTGTCTTATCTTAAGGTTTCTTGAAGGCCATATGAAATTTCAGTAGGAACACATCCAGTGTTCTTACTTTCCATATCAGAGTGGTAATGGACTTACATAACACAATACATATTACATATTCTAAAACCCTGGCTCAAGAAGTTAGTGCCATGTGGCATTCTCTCTCCCCCATAATTTTCCCTTTCCTTCCAAATCACTTATCACTTCTTCCCTTGTTCTAACTTTTGTACTTTAAAACTAGTGGTAGACCAATAAGTTGGTGCATCAGATAATGGCAATTGCCATCATGACCTTAGTTCAATCCCAGAATTCACATGGCAGAAGTAGAGAACTAACACCCACAAGTTGTCCTCTGATCTCCATTTGCTCAATATGGCACTTGTGTGACCACTTACATACATATACATACATACATACATACACATATACATACTGAACAAATAAATGAATGTAATAAAAGAATTTAAAACCAGTGTTACCATACCTGACTCTTTCCATACTTCCCCACTCATACCAGAATACCTTCAAAGATTGCCACAGTTAACATATGACCTTCCTCATAAGAATGCAGCTTCCTCTGATACATATTCATCTGATAATCTGACTGCCTATGAATTCAATTTTTCCGTATTTACAAACCTACTACCGTATTTATTACCCTACCCACTGCCACCTCCATCCTCTCTCTCAGGCTATGATCTGTTTGAAGGAAGGAACTGATAGGGAGCTCCATGGCCTCCACATTGTTAAGTAGATTCTCTTTACTTATAAAAGGACTCCCACACAAATTTTTAAATAAAATTTAAATTTTAAAGTTTAATCTATTATATAAACAGCTTAATTCATGCAAAAAGGAGTACAGACTTGGAGTTCATTGCATCAATTAAACAAAATTGCATCCTATACATATGTGGAAATATCCACAGCCAAGGAAGTTAGGTACTCATTTTGTTTTCTTCCAAATGTTTGTTCAATTTTATTCCCAATGAAATGAGTATTTTGGTGTATTTACTGTGACCATCCCACCAGTTACTTGAACTATTCAGAAAGGATTAGGAGGTGTGGCCTTGTTAGAAAAGCGGTGGTCTGAGGCCTTGTGGGTGTGCCACCAGGAATGGACTTTGATGTTTCAAAAGCCCACACCAGGCCCAGTGTCTCTGTCTCTCTCTCTGTCTCTCTCTCTGTCTCTCTCTCTGTCTCTCTCTCTCTCTGTCTCTCTCTCTCTCTCTCTGTCTCTCTCTCTTTCTCTCTCTCTCTCTCTCTCTCTCTCTCTCTCTCTCTCTCTCTCTGCCTGCTGTCTACAATTGAAAATGTAAAGCTTTCAGCTATGGCCCCATGCCTGTCTGCTTCCTAAAATGATGAACATAGACTAACCCTCGGAAACTGTAAACAGTTAAATGTTTATACACACACACAAACATACACATGCACATATATTTTAGAGATATTATTACAGAAATAGAAAAAATCATTTTCACTGACTCTAAATATAAATACCCCCACACCAGAAAAAAAAAAGTAGTAACAAGTCATTTTGTAAACATAGAGGTTTTCAGATGTTGTTGCAAATCTAAATGTTAAATTGTTGTATATACAAATGAAATCAGTACTTATGGAGTACTTCCTTATAAAGTATAAAATCTGGGGAATGTGTATTTTCATTCTTTATATATGTTTATATGTGTGTATCTGTAAAAACTTATATAAGTTTATATATATATATATATATACATATATATATATAAACACTCACATATGCAAAATGAATCCTGAATATAATATGGCTTACATTAGGGAAAGGAAAAATAAATTCAAACAACAGAAAGATGGTTTATGGCTCATGTGGTATATCAAGGGCAGTATAAATGAGAAGCAACAACCCTTTTTGTTTTATGCTTCTAAGTTATTTTTTAAAATAGGTGAAGAAAACCTACCTATAAGTTTAATATCACATTATTGCTAATGACACTATTGACTATGTGAAAGTTTTGCAGGTTTAATCATGTCTTGTGAATGTCACTAACAGTGATCATCCATGCCCATCTGTGCCCCATCCCTAGCCCACACAAATTCAATTACTGTCAACCTAAGTAGTGTTTAACTCAGTCTATCTGAGGATTGTCTTTGCACAGGATAGTGACAAGATTCTGAAAATGGAGCTGCTGAAGCACTTGACTCTCTCCATTCCCACTTACCTACTAGTTTCAATCGCAGTAGTGCAATCAAACTGGTGTGTTCTGTTTCCTGTGTTCTGTCAGCAAATGGATAAAGCAGAGGTGCTCCAGTCCCTGTATCTCTTGACAACCTTCATCTTAATGACAACCTCTAAAGCTCTTCTGAACTAGGCTTTGTTTTCTTCTCCTAAGAAACTCTCACCAAATCTCTCTGTCTTTGAGATGCAATTGATAAAAGTCTTTCTAGCCTTTACCAACTTAGGTCTTTATAAAACATTACAAAGATACTTCCTTTGACTTTGATGTAAACAAGGCCTGTTGATCCAGCTTCTCAATGTGTATTCCACTAAAGTTTGGTGTCATGGGATTGTAATTTCCCAGAGGCTGGATAGGGTGGGGAAAGCTACCAATTCCTCACTATAGGAACTCTCAGCATGTTTAACATATTTATATGCAACATAATTCTTCAAGAGGGGAAAAGGAAAGTAACATTTCAAAGTCTGATTGTATAGACTTCTCATTTCACAGAGCACCTTATGAAATATATTTAGTGAAATGCTGTTCTAAATAATTATTCTAAAACCAAACATACTGGGATGCCCACACCCCAACCCCCAATTATATTTCTTTTTCACATTCTGCTGGAATGTCTAGTCCACAAAGGCAAATTTAACACTAGCCTTAGCTCTAAATATTAACTAAGCTGAGATGAAGCAACATCAACTCATGTCTCTGCTCTACTAGATATTTCCTGTGTCCCAACCCTGGTCATTGAGCATGGGCAAAAGAACACAGCTAAAGTCCTGCTCTGTGAATGTTTTCCCAGCACGTTGTCCTGCACCCAGATCTGAAAGTTAGCTGTATATCTGGAGCCATAACTTGCTTTTACATCTTCTATTAAACTCTAAGCACTGGAACCAGGAAGCAAACTCTAAATTCAAGCTCCAAAGCTGAAACCCTACCTGCTGACACTACCAACTGCTCTACTCCTGCAACATACCCATGGTACCAACCTTTTCCCACTGCAGTTCCACATCCCTATTACCCTCTCCCATAGTCTTTTATTTCTATCTTGTACTGGCTTGTTGCAATACTCAGGCCCACATCGCTCATTATATCAAGGGCCACCTCAGACCCCAACTTCAGTTTTACCTGATCAGATCAGTCCTATATTCTTCAAGACTCATGGACTTGCTCTCCACTAAAAAGATAAATTTGAGAAAAAAAAAAAGGAACACTAGTAAGCACACAAATACAATAACACCTTCAGTTAATACTTTCAACTAGATGTCTTCATTGAAAAGTCACCCTGGAAAAACAGTGATGTCAAAGTCTGATGACAACAATTATACCACTCTGAAGAGGACCATGTTGCTTAAAACACTTTGCTGCAATAAAAACATTGTCTATATTCATACCAGAGCTTCAGAGTATTCATATAATAAACTGTCAGTTAGGAAATAATGAAGTTTCCTGCAAAGCTTTTCACATATTCCCTTCAAGGTATGGTTATGTCCTGACAACCTGACCCCCAGCCATTCTACATAAGAAATCTTGCTAAAACTCTAAAGTATCAGCCAAAATTCACCTCATTACATTATAAAATTGTTAGTCCAATTTTTAAATTTTTTAAAAAATCCTTTTAAATGTCTGGGAATCTATTTTAAACTCTCTGAAAACTGGGAGCAATTTCTCAGGGGAGACTACGTGACAGGCACCGAGCTCTTCATCTCTAGGAAACAGATGCATCAAGAACAAGAAGAAAACAGTTTTGCTCAGCTTTTCCAAATCAAAACTAGCCTTCCAGGACACAGTCTCAGAGCACAGTCATACAAACACACACACCTGCTCTTATCCAGCCTCACCATACCACCAAAGACACCTACTTCCAACATCTGTGGCTCTATGCCTGGGGATTTTTACCCCTCTCAAACCCTCACAAAGTCATCAACAGGCAGAGGATTACCTTTTTCTCTTACTAATTATGCCCTAAAAATGTTCTCATGACCTTTGGCCTAAGGTTAAGTGGACCTTCTGTAATCTGATCAGACATACTGGCAATTGGCTAGTTTATCATCAACCTAATTTATCTCCACTGTATGTTCAACCAGGACTTCTGTGCCTGTCCATTCTGATTTATACCTATGATCCTGAAGTGTTTATTAATAGCATCCCTCTTCACCACTACAAGTATCCTCAGTTTGGTGATAAATTATGCAGCCACCCTCTGTGGTCCTATCATTCCAGGGGAAGCAGCTAATCCTATAAACATAAAAGTTTATATCTTGCTCTGCCTATTACAGTCCTCCTTTTCATGGCTTTTTTTTTTTTGTCAATACAAAAACCATAGATCTCATCTTAAAGGGAATATGAGATCGTTTATGCTGGAGCCATGGCCTGGGAACACAGATGTAGGTTATCCCAGATTCCATGGTCTGACATGGAAGCAGTTTCATGAAGTTTTTATAGTTTTACAGAACAAAGAAAGTCACAAATCAAGGCACGTTCAAAATACATCGGTGAATAGATCAGAGAAGCAGGTATAGTGGCACAGGAGAAGTTTTCTATAGGCCCCAGATGCTAAGTTAATAGATTCTAGCAGGTTTTTACCTATTAGTCACAGATGTTCTTTTTAACACTGGAGGTGAGCAAGGGATGGCTGATCTAGAAGGCTAGCATTAGCCCAAGATAACATAGCCAGGCTTTTGGGCCTGCAACATTCTAATCTCTCCACAGTACTGGAATTCTGATCAGCAGTGAGTCTGTAGACACAGATTCTTTTCAGTCTTTGGTCATGGTGAATCTACCACCTCAATTCTGCCTTAACCTCCTGGATCTTATGCCCTGGTATGCCAGAATGTGTAGTTCTTAACATTGCTTTTGTAAGGAATCACTGTTTCCTAATTTTATGTAGTATGAGTAAAGGTTTGCTTATTAGTAGTTCTGAGATTAGAGAAACTTTTCAATCAAGTTGCATATTTTGCCTTAACCCAAAATTATCAGAGAATGAGGACAGCCTTAGAAAGCAAGGCAGACTAGGCAAGGAGAGAGTGATTCATCTAGCCTCTTGGGAGCTATCACCAAGTCACAAGACCTAAAAGGAGGTGACACACACAGCTTTATTACTGAGCAGGAAACAAAAATGAATGAATAGTCTTTCAGAACTTTTATCACATTAGTAAAACCTGGGCCAACAAGATGGATCAATGGGAAAAACATTACCCAAGTAAGCCTCATGACATCAGTTCTACCTTAGAAGCCAAAAGCAGAAAGAGAGCTCTAACTCCCCAAAGTTGTCTTCTGGTATGCACATCCATCCCATAGTGTGCATGCTCATTCAGTCATTCACTCTCCTCCCTCTCTCCACATTCACTAGCTGGTTACCTCTCTCTCTCTCTCTCTCTCTCTCTCTCTCTCTCTCTCTCT